>JAOYNU010110772.1:0-129079 GCA_026745395.1 Tympanopsis confertula | reverse complement strand
AATCTCGTTTAGGAATTCTATATTCTATATCTCTATTCGGTTATTAAGTTCGTACTATAGTTTATCGAGGCCTTCTAACTAGATATCTACGGATTATTATTAAATTTATAGCGCTAGGCCTAGGTTTTATAGAATATTCGTTTCTTAAGGTTATAAGGCTACTATTATTAACTAATATAAGTTAGTAATTAGTATAAGTTATTAAAATAATAATATAAATAAGTAGCCTAGTACTATTAGGGTAAATAGTAAATTAATCGAATATAATTTAGGCTTAAGAAGTATAGTTTAATTTAGTATATATAGTAATTAAGTAGTTAATTCGATAAATAAATTAATATACTATCTAGAAGACTAGATCTATAAATATTTCCTTCGGTATAATAGTATAGGAGTAGATAGAACTAGTATTTATATTAATATAAATAGTATTTTTAATAGCTCGATAGAATTTTACGAGTTTAATTAAAGAGTATTAGTAGATTTAGATTTAATTCTCGAGTTACTAATTATTTATATAGAATAGATCTAGGTCCTAACTAAATTTATAAGTAGTCTAAGTTCTTTAGGTAGTAGTATACGACTCCGAGGTTATTTATATATATCGAGTTCGAAGAAGGCCGCTATATAATTAGCCGACTATAATCTTAATTACTATAAAAGCGATATTTAGGGTTATAGTAACTAAGATCTCGTTATTCTCTATAGTAGATTATTAGTTATTAGTAATTATTCTATACTTATCCGCGTTTTTTCGCTAGCTATAGTATTATAAAATTATACGATTTATACGATAATTCGTTAGTTAGTAATTTCTTTACGCCGGTATTTATTCCGACTTACGCTTAATATAAATTAAAAGCTATAAGAGATTATCGATTTTATTAAATTATTAGAAATAATAGAATTAATCGTAACGATATAGTACTACTATATAAAGTTTTACTTATAGGTATATTATTATATATAAAGAGTATTAATTATTCTAAGTTATATTATACTAGTAGGCTAGAAGATAAGTTTCTAGCCCTACGTACGTTATATAATATATAGTTATATAACCTACTAACCTATTCCTTTACTACGGTACTAGCCACGGCATCTCCGTGCCCTGATAAATACTTTATTAAAAAAGATAAATATTAACTACGGCTACTATATATAGTAAGTATATCGGGGCGACCTACTAGTAGAAGGGGTATTCTATTATAGACTAGTACGAGTATTATAGTAGATAGTACTAGCTAGCTATATAAAAGATAAAAAAGGTTTTAAATAAAACTTATAAGCTAGGGATATAGTCTAAAAGGGATAAAAGAGGTAGCTAGGAAGTACGCGCCTATATAAGGATAAAAAGGGAACCTATTAGAAAAAAAGGGATCTAGCTCCTCGTAAAAATTATATTATAATTATTATAATAGAAACTTTAATTAGCTATACTTTATCTATATTATATCTATACCTTATCTATAATACGTATATATAATAGGATTACGACGACTTTACTCTCTAACTTATGTACCCTAATCGTTAAAAGGCCTGACATATTTATATTAGTTTTACTCGCGTTTTTATACTTTTATTTATATAGAATACTTTAAGTATAGATAATAGACTACTTACTATCTTCTCTATCTACTTTAGATAATAATATAAAACTCAGAAAAAATCGTATAAAGTAGAAAAAAGTCTTAAATAGTAGATAATAATATTATCTATTTATATATAGTATTATCTTAGTTTTTTTTTCTAAAATTTATAGGTATTTTTATAAGCTTATCTATATAAGATACGTTTAGTAGTTGCTTATCTAGATATATATCGCTATAGATTATCAGATAGACTATTCCTAATTAGGACCGAGTAAGCTCGAAAAATGCGAGATTAAGCTCGAAAAATGGAGGCTGGTGTGTCGGGGGTGCGATCGTTTCACGTGTCATAGGACTGTATATACTACAAGGTAAACAGGACGGGATTGCCATAGACCCACGATAGGCCGACATTCAAAAGCAAAAGGCATACCATTCTTGCTTATCTATGATACATAGGAGCAGTAAGAAGATCCTCAGGATATATATAGTTATTGCTCCGCCAGAAAACTATTCAAGCGGAGTCCCAAGTCATAACAATTTATGTGTGGATTGGTAAGATACAAATAATATGCACAGTGTACTAGTATGACTTCACATATGCTTTATTGTGCAGCATGATGGAAGAGTGTGTTAGGAGGCAGCAAAGAGGACGTCTATTTCGTCAAGTTCGATATTCTCGGGACTTTGATCCCATTCGGTCACTCTGTCCATCCGGGTCCAGTTGTGATTGTGATAGTCTCGTCTTGTGTACCTGAGAAAATCCGATTTCGTCGAAAGGCCCAAGGGAGATGGCATGTGGACTGTAACGTTATAAGTATGAGTGAACTTTAATGGTCCCCGGGACGCATCCTGGCTTGTCCAGTCCTCATGATCCCCCATCCTGGGTAACTCGTGTAGGTGTGTGCTACCCAATTTGCGTTTTTGGAGCACGTCAGCGGTTTGTGTGAATTCTCTCTCGTCCCTCTCCAATAGTGCCACACCCATTTGATGCGTATTCGCAACGAACGCGGAAGGGACAGAGTTGACTGGCGAATCGGATCGGAGATTATCGTCTGCAACGTCATCCAAGCTCGATAATCCCAAGTCGACTTCAGGAGAAGGGCTCATGGCGCGCCGTCTCTCCAGATCACTCTCCTCATCGCTATCAGGTGGCGATGCTGGGCGGCAAGATTCGAGTTGGAAGCGGGTTGCTCTATCGACTTGAGAGCAATCTTTACTTGTGGCATTGGTATAATAGTAGGTACGCCGAGGGTTTCCCGCTATCAATTTGCTAATAGGACATGGTACCGCTTCAGTCCAATAAGCTTGACGCATATAAGCTGCGAGACGAGATGCGACGATAGAACAGGGATTGGCAGATCTGAGCCAAGCAACCTCGTCAGCCCCAATCATACGGTATCAATAATCATATGGTATCAATGGTGCCGAGATAGTAATTGTGCTTACTGATTTATGTAGGTAAACCGTTGGGCAAGTGCTGCTGATAATTCCTTGGTAGGCTGCGGTTTATTGACCGCAGAGCGTAGTTGCACTAACACAGCATCGATAAATTCCTCATCAGATGGGATACAATCCGCGAGACTGGATGATGTTATTTGCAGTTTGGTATGATCTGTGGGACTTGGCGATGGAGGGGGCGTATTCTCTGAGAGACGTGGGCAGGTCGGAGGAGATATTGAACTTGGAGAAACAGATATTGTATCACTCCTGTGATGCGAGCGCTTCAATCGCTTACTTCGCAGATCTGGTCTGTAGAAAGCCCGGTTCTCTGGGGCCGAGAGGGCCTGATTTGGCTTGGCATGCGATGCAGTCCGGGCTGCTACTTGAGCTGCAATTTTCTCGGCTTGGGTGAGAGGGATAAGAATGCCAAGTGACGGCAGAGAGAGTGATTTACGTCGTGTGTTGTAAGGCATGAATGGGCCTGTAAGTGATGTGGAATGACGGTATCTGATAAACTCGTGGAAATTCTGTTAGACGGGATTTCGTTGTGAACCGGTGACAGAAAAGAGAAGAGGGAAAAAAAAGAATTAAAAAAAAATGGCCAATGTATAGCGAAAGAGAGGGGCAGCATCGGATAAGTGGGCCATGATTGGGCAATGGGGCAGGTAGGGTGGGTTGCCCCTCTCGGGTCGGTGGGCTTGAATCCTACACTTGTGATTGAACGAACATGATTAGATATCTTACCACGTGATTGTTCGCTTGATTTCGCGACGCGACGCGTTCAAACGGCCCCACCAAGAACGTTCCTTATCTTTTCGTTGAGCAACTTGACGACTACACTGACAGCTTCGAAAATATTTGCGCTCTTCCCGAAGTGGTCAATATGGGGAAACTCATCCGGCTAGAACTTTTCAGTATGCACCCTTTACATTCGCCGAAGGAGACTCAAAGTTAATACATTCTTGCAGACTTCAAGTCCTATAAAGGACACCATATTCTCTTGTTCGGCGACTCATATTTCACGAGTATTATAGGCCCTAACGGATCTGGCAAATCTAATTCGTATGTTATCATTGCCATTACTCAAATATTGTAAGTCAGCTGGAGCAGTTTGTTAATCAACAAATAGCATGGATGCGATATCGTTTGTGCTTGGAATCAAATCGTCCCACCTCCGATCATCTCAACTTAAAGATCTTGTTTATCGTGGTCGAGTATTGAAAGCATCAAAAATCAACGATGATGGGTCCGCCGTCAATACTACCGAAGCAGCAACAGCAAACGGAGGCAGTCAAGAAGACTCGACCCAGCGCATCTCTCGCAATGATCCAAAATCTGCATGGGTTATGGCTGTGTATGAGGACGACGCTGGGGAGGAGCAGCGGTGGAAAAGGACCATCACAAACCAAGGCACAAGTGAATACCGCATCAATGACAGAGTCGTGACGGCGCAGCAATACAACGACGCCCTTGAGACGGAAAATATCCTTATCAAGGCCAGAAATTTCTTGGTCTTCCAAGGGGATGTCGAAGCCATAGCCTCGCAGTCACCGCAAGACCTAACCAGACTCATCGAGCAGATCTCCGGGAGTCTGGAATGTAAGGCAGAGTACGAAAGACTTCATAGCGAGGCCGAGCAGGCGGCTGAGAATCAAAACTATCACCTTCATCGTCGGCGAGGCATCAACTCCGAAATCAAGCAATACCAAGAACAGAAGCGAGAGGCTGAAAATTTCCAGCGAAAGACTGAGGAGCGTGAGGCCGTCATCATAAGGCAATTTCTCTGGAGGCTCTTTCATTTTCAGCAGGCGATGAATGAGTCGAGCGAAAAGATACAAGAACACCAGGAAGAGCTGAAGGAGTTCCGCCGCAACATGGAGACATATGACAGGAAGCTGGATGCTGCTCGCAAGGACCAATCCATAGTTGGCAAGCGAGTTGGAAATGTGGAGAAGGAGATCAAGGCCAAGAAGAAGATCATCGAATCCCATGAGAGCAATATGGTACCGGTCAAGGCTAAGATCGATAGGATAGAGCCTCTGGTGCAGCAACTGCGAGACAGAATAGCTTCTGTGACAAAGGATGCGGAATCCGGCCCCGAAAAGATCAGCAAGCTCAAACAAGACTTTGCCAATGTCGAGAAGGCGCAGGAAAGGTTCGAAAAGGAACTTCAAGCCGCGATGAAGCAACAGGGTCGTGAGGTGACAGATGAGGACAGGAAAGACTACGACAACCTTCGCGCAAAGGTCTTGGCACGGACTGGTGCCGACAAGGCAAAGTTGGATAACTTGAAGCGCCAACAGAAGTCGGATGAGGTCACGGTCAGCACTCTCAAATCCAAGGTCAAGGGATTGGACGACCAATTCAATAAGCTGGACAGCGAGCTGAAGACGATCGTCCAAAGGCAAACTAATGTGAAAACGCTCAAGAAAGATCTCACTACAAAGATCCGGGCTCTTAAAACGAATTTCAACAGTTTGCGGTCAGAACGTCTCAAGGTGCACCAGAGACGTACCGAGCTTGAAGAGAAGCTCGAAGATGTCACACGAAAATTGAGAGAGGCCGATGAGGGCAGGCGACAAACCGATCGGGAAGCCAAATTCGACGAAATGGTTGCCGCGCTCAAGCGTCTTAACCGTGGGGTCAAAGGTACTGTGGGAAAACTATGTAAACCAAAGCAGAAAAAGTGGGATGAAGCCGTCATTGTGGCTCTTGGCAAGGATTTCGATGCCGTCATTGTCGACACGGAAAAGACTGCCATCGAGTGTGTACAGCACTTAAAAGAGAAGCGGTTCCGCCCCATGACGTTTTTACCCCTGGACAACATCAAGGTGAATCCCATCAATACCGCTGTGCGCGGTATTGCCGGAGCTCGGTTGACAATTGATACAATTGACTTTGATTCCTCATTGGAACGCGCCATGTCATATGCGTGTGGTAGCTCTGTGGTTTGTGACAGTCTTGACATTGCCAAATTAATCTCGTACGAGAAAAGGGTTCAGGTTAAGGCTGTTACGCTGGAGGGTTTCGTTATCGCAAAGGGTGGTCTCATGACCGGAGGACGGGGTCCGGATGACAAACACGGAAGACGTCGCTTTGAGGATCGTGACCTTGACAACCTTACTGGGATTGTAAGAGACATTCAGCAGCAGATCGAGAAATTGCCGAAACTAGAAAAGCGCGCGGGAGACGAGGATCAGCTTCAAAACGATCTCTCAGATCTTGAGCAGCGTTGCAGACTTGTGGACGAGGAACTCGCCGCGCTTGACAAAAACCATGCCAGCAAGTCCAAGGAGTGCGACGATATCGATCGACAGCTGCAGGAGTTCGAGCCAAAACTGGAGGACAAGAAAGCCGAACTGGAAAAGACTTTGACGACTGTCAAGAAGTTTGAGGACGTCATTGCGGAAATCGAAGACGAGGTCTTTGCTGATTTCTGCAAGAAATTAGGATATGCCGACATCCGAGTTTATGAGGCCCAACAAGGAAGTTTCGAGCAGAAGATGGCCGAAGAGCGGAGCAAGTTTGTGATGCAAAAGCAGGCCCTCAGAACCACCTTGTCGAGCGAGGAGGCCACACTGAACGGTTTCAAAGCTCGCATCGGGAGGATGCAACGGGAACTTAACCGATTATTCCATGACTTGCAGCAGTATTCGAGCGAAAAATCAGTGATCGACGACAGCTTGAGTCATGACCGCTATGAACTCGAGGCTCTCCTCAACACCGTAGCTGGGCTCAAGGAGGAACTCGCCACCACATCACAAGCCGTCACAGCTGCCAAGGCTGAGGTCCAGAAGCGGAACAGGGAAGTCGAGGGGCGACTGAAGGAAATTAACGCGCTTGAGGCAACCATTCAGAAAAACAGTGCCAGCAAATTTGCACTGTTGAGGCGGTGTCGACTGGAGCAGGTTCAGATACCACTATCCCAGGGATCACTTGATGACCTCCCCAACGAGGATAATCTCTTACGCGCTGACCCCGAGGCGATGGATGTCGACGACGCTGAGGACGAGATTCTGGATGCCGCTTTGGAAGATTATGGGATCGAGATTGATTATAATGAACTTGACGAAGACCTTAAAGAGGTAGGAGTGAACCCCGCTGAATACCTTACAACAAAATTGTATTATTTGATGCTAATTGACGTCAATTTTTTGATGATACTTAGTCGGACGATCCAAGCGTTGAAGAACAGTTGCAGAAGAAGATAGCAGATATCACAGCGGAGCTTGAGAGCTTAAATCCGAACATGCGTGCCATCGAGAGATTGGAGAGTGTTGAATCCAAATTAAAGACAACAGACAAGGATTTCGAGGAATCTCGAGTTGCGGCGAAAAATGCTAGGGATGCCTTCAATCTCACCAAGACAAAGAGATTCGAACTGTTCAATCGCGCATTCACACATATCTCGCAACAGATCGAACCAGTGTATAAGGACCTCACAAGATCTGACGCTTTCCCACTCGGCGGGAAGGCGTACCTCGATATTGAAGAGGACACAGATACACCGTACCTATCGGGTATCAAATACAACGCGATCCCACCCCTCAAACGGTTCCGAGACATGGAGCATCTGTCTGGCGGGGAGAAGACCATGGCAGCTCTCGCTCTACTTTTTGCTATCCATAGCTACCAGCCCAGCCCGTTCTTTGTCCTCGATGAAGTGGACGCCGCACTCGACAATGCTAACGTTGACAAGATCAAGAAATATATTCGCGATCATTCGGGGCCGGGCATGCAGTTCATCGTTATCAGTCTCAAGGCCGGCCTGTTCCAAGATAGCGAGAGCCTTGTCGGCGTATACAGAGACCAAGATGTAAACAGCTCTCGCACGTTGACTCTAGACGTAAGACTATCTCATCTTATTTTCATCCCTACATGAATCAGGTGGCTAATAATTCTGCGAATACCACAGCTCCGCAAGTACGCATAAATTTATGGACTGGGCATAGATAATCAGGGGGGGTTGTATATGCTGTGCGCTTAATCTCGTACACGCAGCTCTATCCAGATCAATGTACCTAATTGCCAGAATAAAGGCCGCTCTATTTTGTCCACAACGAGCCCAGGGGTCTTGGCAGCTACTGCCCTTACAATGCCTTCGATATCCCGGTTGTAATGACAGCCGTAATGTTGGAAGTGCGCGGCAGCATTGCGATCTAAGATGCCGTTTATGACCGGCCAGCCCCTACCGTGTTCCAGCAAGATTATACGACCCGTCCCCGGCTTCAAAGCAGCAGCCATAACCTCGATGGCGCGAGCAGGGTTGCTTATACAACAGAGCCCGAAAGTCTGGATGATAGTGTCGTATTTGGCTAGTCTTTGTCCTCCTGATGAAATGGGTAATGCTATCTCGTCTTGAGAATCATGCTGCAATAATCGTAGCTTGCCGTTGAGATAAGATTTCATTTTTGTGTCTCTTGCTATATTAGACGACAGGACATTTTCGTCAGTGTTTCGAAGATGTTGAGGCAGTACTGTGTCAAGCTTCTCCACCGAGATGTTTAACATTTCAGGAGATATATCAAGGCCTGTGAAGGAGGTAATCCTCGATGAAACTGGGACACTCGGCATTTCCTGAGATTGTATCAAGCTGCCCCAGTTATAAAGGGCGAAGTTTCGGCCGGTGCCGATGGCTGTCTCAAGGACATTGCCAGTAGCCTGAGCAGCCAATTTCTTGCGCAAAGACGTAATTCCAGTAAGCCTTTCTTCCCAATCAAGGGTTCTGTCGAATTCGCGGGGATCGACGCAATGCGCCGGTTCTTTGGACTTGAGATATGTTGCCACGTAAAGGCCAGCAACCATAGCAACAGCCATCCCGCCGATAAAGGGCCATTTCCGGGACTTCAGGATCTGCGCGGCCGTCTCATAATTATCCCGTTGCTGCTGCTCATGACACGCCCTTGATGCTTGCTGGCCAGCATGATAGACTACTCCTTTACGGACCTGGCTGATCGTGGAAAATAAACATCTTGACCCCAGCCGCGCCAGGTGTGCATGTTGTGTCAGAAGCATAGCCACTGATTTTTTGACTATATTTAAATGCGATTCAGCACCATTTCTTGGGACGGTCTGATAAAGAAAGTCAGTAGTCTGAAATTTTTATACCTATCCAGCTTTACAGTATAACTAAATGGTCTTGATAGCGCGTTGGGAGCATATGATCCGACCTTTAACAGAAGTTCGAGTGATATTCCCAGAATTGGCTAATCAGAGACAAAAGCTGACTAACCACTCTGCTGATGTAATAATCAGTAAACTAATCCTGGCTGGACCCCACTTGTTATCCAGAGCTTTCGTGCTTCAAGATAAGGCCGCCTTGAGATAGAACACATATCCTCAACTTATTCGATACACTCCACACTAAACACGAGAATTTCTGAGCCCAACGCCCCGTACTTCTCGACTGCTCTACATTACTTCAATCGACAATTCTGACTATCCCAGATTGGCGCAATGGACTACGAAACGTTGAAGGACCAGTGGGGTCAAGTAGAGGATCGAGATGGAGTGCGTCTTAGTTGGAATGTGTTTCCCAGCTCCCGCATGGAGGCATCGCGACTTGTGGTTCCTATAGGCGTTCTTTACACGCCACTAAAGGAAAAACCGGATACTCCTCTGCTGTATTTTGAACCTGTAACGTGCAAACAGCCTTGCAGATCTGTCTTGAACCCTTTCTGGTGGGTTCCCTATCCCTCCAAGATCATATCATCCGTTGACATGAATTACGTTTAGCACAGTTGACGTACGGGCTCGGCTTTGGATATGTCCGTTTTGCCTATCGCGAAACCAGCTGCCTTCGCATTACAAAGATATTACGGCGAACGCGATACCCCCCGAGCTGCACCAGCTAAACAGCACCATTGAATACAAGCTCTCACGCCCAGCGCCGGCGCCGCCTATCTTCCTATATGTCGTCGACACGTGTCAAGAACAGGACAGCCTCAGCGCTTTGAAGGAATCCCTTGTCGTCAGCCTAAGTCTTTTGCCAGAAAACGCACTCGTTGGCTTGGTCACATACGGGACAATGGTTGGTTGATTCTGCCGTGCTTCAAAGCGCCAACCGGGTGCAGAATTGCTGATAGTTGCGGTAGGCTCAAGTTCACGAGATAGGCTACACAGATTGCGCCAAGTCCTACGTTTTCCGAGGCGGCAAGGATTATTCGGCGAAGCAGGTGCAGGAGATGCTGGGACTACTGAACCCAACACTTCGGCCAGGAATGCAACCACAGGCGGGAAGGCTTGGGCATCACGTCGGCCCGGCATCTCGCTTCTTGCTGCCCGTCCAGCAGGCTGAGTTTCAACTTACAAAAGTCCTCGAGGGTCTCCAGAAAGATCCCTGGCCGGTGGCGACTGACAGACGGAACCTACGCTGTACCGGTGTTGCTCTCAGCGTTGCCGTAGGATTGCTTGAAACGTCCTTTCAGAATGCCGGTGGCCGCATCATGTTGTTCGCGGGTGGCCCGGCTACCGAAGGCCCCGGAATGGTAGTGGGCGCAGAACTTCGGGAACCGATTCGGTCTCACCATGATATTGACCGAGATAACATCAAGTACTACAAGAAAGCGCTAAAAGTACGTCCCGAGTCCAAAGGAACGCTTGTACCGAACCGGCTGAGCTAACGTGCCCGTAGTTCTATGACACCCTAGCCAAACGGACTGCCCATAACGGCCACATTATCGACATCTTTGCAGGTTGCCTGGATCAAGTCGGCCTACTTGAGATGAAGGGCCTTTGTAATTCAACTGGCGGCCATATGATCTTGACAGATAGTTTCACATCATCCATGTTCAAGCAGTCCTTCCAACGCATCTTCGACAAAGACAATGACGAGAAAGACCCCAAGTTGCTCATGGGATTCAACGCGGTACTCGAGGTTCTTACTACTAAAGAA
This sequence comes from Tympanopsis confertula, assembly GCA_026745395.1. Classification (NCBI taxonomy): domain Eukaryota; kingdom Fungi; phylum Ascomycota; class Sordariomycetes; order Coronophorales; family Scortechiniaceae; genus Tympanopsis; species Tympanopsis confertula. The sequence goes on along the minus strand of JAOYNU010110772.1, from coordinate 118,153 downwards.
CTTAAAGTAACAGGCTTGATCGGACATGCCATCTCCCTCAACAAGAAGTCAACCTCGGTCGGCGAAACAGAGTGTGGCATTGGCAACACGTGTTCATGGAAAATGTGCGGCATCGACCCGAGCTCCAGTTATGGCGTTTACTTTGAGATTGCCAGCCAAGGCGGCACACCCACCCACCAGCAAAGTCCTCAGAGAGCCATGATTCAGTTCCTCACCTACTACCAACATTCTTCGGGGAACTTCCATCTGAGAGTTACGACCATAGCAAGGAATCTTAGCGGGCCCGCCGGTGACCCAGCAATAGCCCATTCCTTCGACCAGGAGGCCGCAGCCGTTCTCATGTCAAGGATAGCTGTCTTCAAAGCTGAGGTCGACGATGGGCCCGACGTGTTGCGCTGGGTCGACCGTATGCTGATTCGTCTCTGCTCGAGGTTTGCCGACTACCGAAAAGATGACCCCTCGTCGTTCAGGTTGGAGAAAAACTTCACTTTATACCCACAGTTCATGTTCCACCTCCGGAGAAGCCAGTTCCTGCAGGTATTCAACAACTCGCCTGATGAGACAGCCTTTTACAGACATGTGCTCAGCCGTGAGGACGTTGGCAACTCCCTCGTCATGATCCAGCCAACATTAGACTCGTATACACTGGATCAAGAAGGTGGCCAACCTGTCCTTTTGGACTCGGCATCCATTCAGCCTGCCCATATCCTCCTTCTTGATACCTTCTTTCACATTCTTATCTTCCACGGCGAGACTGTCGCCGAATGGAGAAAGGCTGGATACCAAGACCAAGATGGATATGAAAACTTCGCAACTTTGCTCGAGCAGCCCAAGGAGGACGCTCGCGTACGCTTTATCTGTCCCGCCTCGCTTTTATTGCTAAGCTAAGCTAACATATTTTATAGGATCTCATTGCAGACAGATTTCCTCTGCCTCGCTTCATCGTATGCGATGCGGGCGGATCCCAAGCTCGATTCCTTTTGTCAAAACTCAATCCATCAACCACACATACCAGCGGCGCCTACAGTGGTGGAGGTGCACAGTCGTCTCAAACCATCTTTACCGACGACGTCTCATTGCAAACGTTCATGGATCATCTTATGAAGTAGGTCCATCTCGAGGGGTTATACTCAATGGAAGATGCTAACAAAACACTAGGCTTGCTGTCAGCGGAACAAATTAGATCAGTCGTCTGAGCTGCGTCGATAACATGACGCGTCGTAGCTCGCATGGAGTTGGCTTTTAGGGTGATCTTGATATTCCGTAATTGCAGTTGCTCAAGTTATCGATATAAATATTTTATCGCCTGATACATCCAGCGGAGCTGAACCTGCAATTGATGAGGCCCGTAAGGGGGGGACGAGGGAGGGTGAGGGAAAAGCCTTTTATTTCCGAATCTCTCAGTTTTTGGTCAGTTGTGTGTTATATAGAGCGAATCCCCATCATAAGGCTCTCTCTCACTCTGTCTCTCTCTCATTACCAGAATTTCGGCCTTCAATCACCCACCTTAATATCTCTGGCGTGTGGAATAGATATGGTAGGGTAGAATGAGACTTGAAATGGTTTACATGTGCTTTATCATCTCCCAAAGACCCCTGACCTTCTGGGAAATCCCCATGCCGTACCCGAACCAGACAACTGCTGCGGTAAATTGCCAACTCCGCCCGCCCTCCACTGGATCGGGGACAGGATATCGCACTGGACGAGGTATGGCAGTCCTCGCTCCCATCCACCACCACCGGTCCACACATAAGCTTTTGGCGTTGCAGAGTCCCCTCAGGCCTTCCTCGCCGGCGAACCTTCCGTAGCCGGAGCCGCCAACCCCCCCAAAGGGAAGCTGCATGGCGTAAAATGCGCCGAAATCATTGACGGCAACGTTGCCAGCGCGGACTCCGCGGACAATGTCATGAAGTAAAGGGTCCCTTTCAGAACCGAAGACGGAAGCCCCCAACCCGAACCCCGGCGCGTTGGCAAACGAGACAACGTCGGCGGCTGTATAGCCTCGGGGCAAACAAGCCAACGCCATGATGGGCGCAAACAGCTCCTCCTGCATCAGCGCCATGTCGGGCGTGACATCGGCAATCAGAGTAGGCAAAAAGTAGTGACCATTGGGATAGTCCGGATGAGTGTACCTCGTACCGCCCGCAATGAGCCTGGCCCCCTTCGCTATGGCGTCCTCGACCAGCTTCTCGAGCTCGTCAAATCTTTCATCCGAGATCATGGCACCCATGTCTGCCTCTGGTCCAATTCTTAGCGCCTTCACCCGAGGTTCCAGCATAGTCACCAGCTCATCATAGATCTTCGGCCCGACAACGATGCGCTCGATGCCGATGCAATTCTGACCAGAGGCTTGAAAGGTACCTCTGAGCAGAATCTCGGCTACGCGAGACAGGTCACCGCCTACAGAATCAAGCACAATCGCGGGGTCTTTGCCACCAAGTTCCATGACCACGGGCGTCAGGGCTTTGGCTGCAGCGGCAGCGACGTGGTGCCCGACAGGCCTGGAACCGATAAAGGTTATATGTGACACGAGTGGATGGCTTGCCAGGTGCGCAGCTGTGGCAGGCCAGCAGACGACCGTCTGGGCCAGGTTCGGGTCGTGGCCGTGTGCCTCAAGGGCCCCGCGCATCATATTCAGGAAGTAGGCAGCGCTCCATGCTGTACGCTCCGACACTTTTACAACAACGGCATTCCCAGCAAAGAGTCCGCTGATCATGGGACCGATAACGTTGTGGAAGGGATAGTTCCAGGAAACAAAGGCCGCTACAACCCCCAGAGGCTCGTACCGCACCTCTCCCCTTTTGTGCATCATTATCAGAGGCCCAGCTGGCCGTCGCGAGGGCTTCAGAGCCGTCTCCCCGTTGGCGAGCGTCCACCGTATGCGCTCCGCCGTCACGAGTACCTCGCCGAGTGTAGCATCGACGGCTGTCTTGCCGGAGTCGAGTGATGCCACCGCACATATCTCCTGTTGGTGGGTGAGTATATATTGCAGTAGCGAGGTGAGTACAGCTCGACGCTGGCGGAACGATGTGGTTGCCCATGCATGTTGTGCAGTTGATGCGATCGCGAGGGTTCTGTCTATGGCTGCAGGGGTTGACGGGTTGATGAAGCCGAGAAATTGACCAGTTGCTGGGGCGTAACACTGAACTGCTGTTGTCCCAGCTATCTGCGACGTTCGCCCGAGTTAGAAAACTCTTCTGGAGCCCTGCCCCAACCAGTCTCGAGAATTGTTATACACACTTTGATCCTAGTCTCGTGGACAACCGAGTGTTTTTCTGGATATGCTGGCGGTGGAATCGCATACTCTCGTGGAACTTCCATTGCTCCTTGGCCAGCCGTGCGGAGAAGCCATGAGCCCAGCAGCACCACTATCAGTGCAATAGTAATGGCTGTGCCTGAGTGATTTTGAAAATCCAGATTAGCAAGAAGGGGGAAATGAAATGGTAGGTCGGTCCGTCATTAAGAAAGCCCATAGCTACCTGTAGGCAGTTGCAGAGTTGTCCAATCTTGCATCTTGAAGAGTTGTCGCTTCTCATGCGATGTGAAATAGGGTACCCGACGACGTCTACTGGTTCTGTCTGGGCCGACGCTGTTATATCAACACGACGTGTGGAGCCATGATGAGCGACTTTGTCTTTATCTTGGGTCCACCTTATCGTTATCGGTGTACTATCTCAAACCACAACACAAATAAGAACGCGTACAGAGACCATAGTATCATCATTCGGGATGAAATAATTCATCAAAATTAGGAGTTGGTTGCTGTCTTGTAGAATAACTACAATCATTATCCGCCCATCATCATATTGCTCTGCTTTGCTCAGTCAGGATTATCCTCCCATCTTGGCCTTTAGATAGGGCCTCAAGAGATCTATCTACCAAGATGACTGGCTCCAACCTCCATTTGCTTCGGGCACACTGGGAACCCATGTGGACTCTGGCTGGTTCAGCTTTGTAGCTGGTTTCTCGTCGGAACCCCAAGTGTTGTCACCTGAATGCTCGGCGCCGTTGTCCGCCCCAGTGGTGGTCTCCATCTCATCGGCTTCAAAATCAAGTTTTTCACCTTCCGGAACATACTGCTGGAGGAATTCGGGGATTTCTTGCTTGGTTTCAAGCAATGTCAATGTCAAAACCCTGGCAATTGGCTCGTCACGGTCTGTGAAAAACGAAGTGGCCATTCCACGATGGCCGGCCCTGCCAGTACGCCCTGTTACGCATGTTAGTAGCCGCCTTCAATAGGATGAGGCTTGGATACGAACCGATGCGGTGGGTGTACTCTTCGATTCCGCCATGTTCCATCGAAGGAAGATCATAATTGATCACGTGCATTACGTTGCGTACGTCGATGCCACGAGCAGTTACTCCCGTTGCGATCATGATGGGCGCCCTTCCGGCGCGGAATGCACGCATGGCCGCCTCGCGCTCCAGTTGTGTGCGATCAGAATGCATGGAGGTGCACGGCAGACCTTTGTTGAACAGGAAGTCATCAAGCTCGTCTGCTGCGCGCTTGCTGTTGACGAAGATGATTGTCCGGCACGGCGCAACGCCTGTCAGTTGATCCATGAGAACCTCCTTCTTGGCCCAGGGATCCACGGCCAATACCACCTGCCGGATGTTCTCGTGAGAACTGCCTGCTCGGCCGACTCGAAACCTGACATGGCTGGCCGCCAGGTACTCCGAAGCGAGCTCCCGAGCCGCCTTGGGGAACGTGGCGGAAAAGAGCATATACTTCACATTTCCCTCGTCCTGGTCTTTCATCATGGTTATTACGAGCCCAACATGGACTGACTGGAACAAGTACATACCTCCGCCGGAAAGAATGATCTTAAAATCGTTCTCCCAACCGGCATCGAGCATCTCGTCCGCCTCATCGATGACCATGTATCTCAGACGAGCAAATGTGAGGGCATGCGGGCGCTGAATGAAGTCAACCAGTCGCCCGGGTGTCGCAATGAGAATGTCGCAGCCTTTCCCAATAACTGCCAGCTGTTCCGCGACAGGCCCGCCACCATAACAGACACACGGGCGGAGCATGGTTCTGTAGCAAAACTTGCGTGCCTCGTTGAAGATCTGGCAAGCAAGCTCGCGCGTCGGGACTACAATGCAGACCAACGGTTCGGCACGCACCGGTTGGTCAATTCCCACCCGAAACTCGGCGGGGTTCGGCCGCGGCGCGGCGAGCTTCTTTGCTTTGCCCATCATTGTATTGAGGATGGGTATCAAGTAGGCGGCCGTCTTGCCCGAGCCTATATGAGAGAATCGATGTTATACATCACACGACAACAGATGGGGGAGCTTATCGACCGGGCAGCACCATACCTGTCTGCGCAATGCCAATGACATCGTAGCCTTGCATAATAGCAGGAAGAGCAAATTTTTGGATGGGCGTCGGGGCATCGTACCCTGACATTCGCACGTTATTGAGCATCGCTGGGTGGAGACCCGCCTTCTCGAAACTCGCAATGGGGTCGACCTTGACAGGTCCGTCCTGGAAGAGTTCAATCTCAACGATGCTGCATACGTAACTTAGCACGTATAAATAAATGAAGGCACGTTGTGCAACTCACCGGGAGAAGTCGATTCCCTTGACCTGGTTGCGATCCTCCGGTGCTCCAAACAACTCAATTTCGAGCTCCGGGTACTCGGGACCAACATCGCCAATGGCACCATCCCATTCATAGACCCTGGCGTTGCCTTCCCAGCCACGGGGATCGTCAGAATTCGTATTATACTTGTCGTACTCGTACGCTTCAGGCTTGCTCCAGCCCTGCTCTGCAAGTTCCCCCCTGGAATCCGTTGCAGACATTTTGGCGTATCTGTATATATGTATTTGTCTCTGGTTAGCAAATCTAAAGAGAGGTCCAAAGGTTGGTTGCGAGGTAAAGATACCCTCTCGATTCGGTGAACAAGCTTGGTATCTTTGGGAGTCACACACAGGTTGCACGTCTTCTTGATGAAAGTCTGGAAATTTAGTAGCTGGTTTGCGGATGCACAACCCACCCCGAGTGGATGCAAGGCTGGGGGTTATGGTTGACGATGGGTTGGGTATCAATGATCGCGGGCCGGAAGAATAAGCTTGGCTAGGAGGTAAAGAGGCTAAGTGAGAGTGGTCAGAAAATCCCACTATCCGAAAGCGAACTCACCTTTTCAAAGATTGGTCGTGCAGTGATTATCAAGCGATTGGCAGGAGAGGACTGGCAGGGAAGTGTTGAAGGCGTGGTGGGCCGAAGCATCAAGTCACTTGAAGCTCTAATCCAAGGTGGGTAAGGCAACTTCCAGGCTTTTGAGGCAGCCAGCCAGATAAATAGTAAATATAAGTTAGGGTCTTTGGCAAAAGCGTGGCTGGTTTTATAGAAGCCAGTGCACCTCTACACGTTCAAGGCAAGTGCTACTAGGCAGCTTCTGGCCCACCACCTGCCTTGTTTATATTTACGTACCTGCCTATTAGGGTTTGACCTCGTTTGTGTTTTTTATTTGTCCATCCATACAAGCTGTCGGAAATTGTTTTTTTTTCTTCTTTTTTTTTCAATAAAAAAAAAAAAAAAAAAAAAAAAAGGAAATCCAAATAGGTAAAGTGTACTGATCGTCTTCGGTTGTGTTACCAGGAATCCAATAGCACACTGGCATCCACAGGCTCCAAGGGCTCACATCCCACCATTCCCTTCCGTAATGTTTGATCAAACAGGGCTGCCGCACGACCTGCCAGGCCACCGTCCTTTTTTTCAATACCGACACCCTTTTCCACCACATCTAGGAATCTCTTCTGAAAGACTTGCTGCCTTGCTTCTCTTTGTACGTATGCTCCACCATCCTCGTCCCGTTGTCCGTTGAATACGTCGAGATGATCAAATGGCTTGGAGCCCAAAGGCAGGCATGATAGTCCTTCCAAGTAGGAGTTCTGTACGACATTGTTTGGCGCAGCAGATGGGTCGGGCCTCAGGCCAGCCTCTACGAATCTTGAAAAGACTGATAGCTGCCGTGCCCTTGATGTGGGATCTCTGGCTTTCAGGGTCGGCATGATGGGTGCTGAGGACCAGCCTTTGTTGTTGGTGACAGACCAACCCACGACGGCACAAAGACTGCTGAGCGTTTTTACCCACCCGCCTGGACAGGACACTGCCTCGAGCGGGGCTACATCCAGTATCCATTCCAGGACGGCCAGTGCGTCGCTTCCGATGTCGGCAGAAAGATGTGTCAAGCCCGCACGCACAAAAACCACCACGCGCTCAGCGTTGGTTTTTACATCATCTGATGGGAGACATCGCAGAAGACGCAGGAGCTGTCCGCGTACTGGCGTAGAGATATCTGTTATGAGTGGCAAGAGTCTGACCAGGATCGAATGTGTTCCGACGGTGTTTGCTGATGGTCCTGAGATGAGTTGTTCTGTCAGATTGGCAAGCGAGTCTCGCCTCTGCTTTTCGGACTTGGCGGTCGACGCAAGGGCGAGATGGTGCTTGAAACCATGTGCGATTCCTTCTGGCGTATCGGAGGAGTGGAATTGATTGCCAATGACGATAGCTGGCAAGGGGTGGTGAGCAGTCTACGCATATGAGATAGGTGGAACAGGTACGCGTAGGCCATACCCTTGGACTTGAACGAGGTGTCTGTGAAATTGGATGGCTTGGGTTTTGTCTTGCCGATTTTCAGCCTTTGTTTCTACGTGTTATTTATTAGTAGGCATATATCAGACAAGGTAAACGAGTTCGGGCTCACCTGAAAATCCTTTTCCTTTTCCTTCTTCTTCCTCTGGCTTGAACCCATCGCGCTGGCCCCGTATGGTGAAGATGCTTTTCTTGAAAGGTGGTGTTTTTACAAGACAAACTTCAGGATTATTCAAACGAAGTTGTTAGCATCACGTGATGGGATTGACACACGCCCGTTAAGCGGCGGTTCTGACATGGATATATATATATATACTTAGCACCTCAAAACCAGCCATACTTGTTAAGCCGGGACGGGACCTCAGACGAGGTCGGGATTGGTCGCTGTTTAGATCACGTCGAGAAGTCCGGGGTAGTATCTCTATATTCTACAATCTCGATGGCGGACACAAATCTCGTAAAGTGCCCCTCACATTACGACTTATGATGGATGGTCTGAGCTAACAAATCCAAATCAGATGACCAACACGGTCGAGCTCGAAGAAAGACTCGGAAGGTTATCACAGAAGACAGGTGTCATTGCTACACTGATCCTTGACCGACACACGGGTTCTATTATCAAGACCAGCGGGAATGTCGATGCCCTCCGACCCAGAAAGAATGTTTCGAGCGACGGCGCGCCCAATACATCATCCACAGGTACCTCGTTCGCAGGGCCCGACGACCCAAAGCCCGCAGCTGAGGCCACGGAAGCGGAATCCGAGGGCTTGGAATCTTTCGCAAAGGCCATATGGACGTTTGCGCATAATTCCGAGACTTTGATAAAGGATCAGGATCCGACGGTAAGCCGACTTCAGAGATAGACAAGCAGATTTATTCTATCCAATTCACTCTTGTGCTGATAGAAATTGTGTGTAGGAGGATCTTCGACTACTGCGATTGCGGACCAAGAAGCAAGAGATTGTTATTGTACCACATCAGGGAAGCGATGGACATGCTCCGGATGGGCAAGACAAGGACACGCAACTGGGCGATGGAAGGTATATGCTGGTGCTGGTGCATGAAACACCACATGTAGCATGACCTTTGCCGTAGTCATTTCCCGCGCCCGATATCTTTTATTGTAGGCCCACCCATTGCCTTATTGCCGTCGCAGGCAGCGGCTGGTGGAAGGATAGACGCCATATTACGATTTCACGAGTACGTAGCCAATTTCGCTTTATATCTGCAACTCTATTACTATTACCTATCTATGTGGGTGCCTCTTTACAATCGTGCAATCGTGTAAACCGACCGTGAGAAGAGCATTACTAAAGCACAGCAGTAATCCTTGTGGAGTCATCTTTGCATGTGTCAAAACCTCAAAACCTGTTTCTATTATTTCCTGCAGCCGCTCTATTTGAGTATTTGAGCTGGCCTGTCGGCGTAGAAAACAGGGCTTCCTTCTCAACAACTCATCCACGCTGCTTGTGTATTTATATATAGTCGGGACCAAAGACGGATTTGCTTTCATGAAGACCAGAGTTGAAATTTCACCATGCCAACCGCACGGACTGTTCTCGGAAAGCTTCTTCGCAATGGTAGCGGTGACCACCATCCCACACCAGCGGCATCGAAAAGGGCAAGCTTCTCGCGCCTGGCACACACTTCCATTTCCAAAGCCACTACCTGGGCGAAGGGGTCATTCCTCCGTCTTGGAGAGCTCAAGGATAGGAGGAATGCGTCATGTGTGGCTGGTGGCGAACCGGCATCGTTGAAGACACACGACAGCAAAGACAGACTGGATGCGTCGGATGTACGTCTAGTGAACAACGTTATTTCCCAAACTTTCCCCCCGCCATCTCAATATGCCTAGCATATTTTCCCTTATTACGTGTTGTGTGGGAAGTGAGCCCAACACCCCGTTTCTCGATATTTGCTATATACGTCAACCCACTTGTCACGCCACCCCATCTCGCCCCCCTCAGCATGCGGGCGCGCTCCGATGCCATAGGCCCTGCCTCCCTCTGTCAATTTGTTTCCTACCCTGTCTTTGGACCCACCCCCGCATTTTTTTTGGCGTATATACTATGCACTTATAGGTTCCGGGTCTAGTGCCATCTTGATTTATTCGATGGAACCTTGAGCTCCGTCGTGCTCCTCAGGCCAGCGTCGTCGCACTTGCGCTGGTGATCAGCCGATACTCCTGGCAGAGAAATCATGCTGCTGCTACTGCATGTATCCTGTACAATGATGGGCCCAACATAACTGCAAAAGTGTTCTCTGCTCATATTACTACTTACCTGCTACCCACATATCCATCCATCCATCCATCTATCCACCCACCCATCTTACTTCTCCCTCGAGCCGAGACATCAACTCAACGCTGACATAGCATCTCTTGACATCGCTGTCTCCAGGGTTCAGCGCAATTGTTGGCTGCGAGTTCGCCAACCGAATCTCGTGGCTCGGTAAGACCCGAAGCGCAGGCTGGTGCTGTGGTTCACTTGACGACATCCGATGTATTCTTGCCATATTCTGAGAGGCCAGCCGCCCCAACCATACTCTCTGACTGGACCATGGCCACCCTCGGCACCGATGACATCGAGAAGCTTTTCTCCGGCGCTCCCCAGTTCTTTGCTCGTTCCCTGGGGCACTGCACCGGCGCTCCACACCCCAGTGTTGCCTTTCCGTTTGACGAGGAACTCCGTATCCGAGATCTGACTGACCACGTGCCAATCGAAGACCCAGCATGGGGCTGTGTCACGGCCTGGCCACATATAACTCGGGGCGGGTGTGAGCATTATGAGGAGGACGGACTGCCACAACCTCCTGTTCTCACCGAACCCCCAACTCCAAGACGCCCCCATTTTTATCCTCGTTGTCGTGAACGGCCGAACATGCTAAGCGTTCACGGCTTAGAGAAGGGGACAATGGGTTATCAGGCCGCTCTTGAAGTGTCCGTGTCGGATGCGTTGCAGGAGGAGCAATTTGGCTTTGAGCGCCTGGGATCCCGTCCCGCCGCCATCATAGAAGCAAGAGAACGCTTGATGGATGTCCGTTATGGCGATAAAGACTTTGGAATATGCCAGCCTCAAGAACCCGAGATCATCCATCGGCTCATTCGGTGCAGCAACCGCTACCGTGCCGGAGGCAATGCGCACCGACTGCCGGCGAAAGACCTCTATACCGAGCTATTCCCGCATTTCCTCCGCCCGCCAACCCGAGTTCTCGACCGTCGTGACCCGCAAAGTCTGTCCGTGCAGATCCAATATCTGCTCAAAATATTGGCGGCCCCAAATGTGTGGATAGACTTCTCGCAAGTGGCGTGGAGGATCCGACTCGGGAAAATACTCTGGGGCGACAGTAACGAACAAGAAGAAGACGATGGAGGTGCGGGGGAGGATATTCGGGTGAACCCGGGAGGGAGACGCGAAGAGAGGGTCGAGGAGCGATACTGGCTACTTCTGCAGGTGCTACTGGGCTGCGAGCTGCTTATCCGACTCGACTCCATCACCGAAGGCGAGGAGCTTGGCATGGAGAGTATCAAGCCCAGCGAGATTCTCAGATTTGAGAGGGATGCCAACACCTCGGTGAAGTGGACGCTGATTCTCTCGCGGTGCTGGCTTGAAAACGTGGATATTGTCCGGGAGACGACACCACCCCTGTCTCGGCATCCAACTCCAGCATCAACACCTCCAGCCCGTTCTTCGCCCCCCGGGAGCTGGCTTGCGTCCGTAGCCGCTGCGATTGTTGGGATGAATAACGCGCCTACAGCTAGCGCCAAGCCCCTGGCTCAAACCGAAACGGAGACTGTGGTTGAGACCTATACTATAAGGGGCCGCCATGATAAACGCCAGGCCAACGGACTTGTTCACTTTGCGCGCAAGCTCCGATGGCCCGGTGCCGATGCCCTGGCTTCCCAGATATTCAAAGCATCCCACACAGCCGCGGAGGGGAGGCCTTTCCAGACACCTCTTGCGAGCACCGTCACGTCGCGAACCTCATATTTCGGCCCACCTACCTCGTCAACTGGTTCATCATCAACCCAGTCAGGGTCCTTGCTACAACGCGGTCGTAGGCTGACCACGATTCTGAGCCCTTCGGGATGGCTTTCAAGATCGTACATCTCTGGCCTCGTACTTCCGGGGGAGGGCCTTGCGCATTTTCTCATGGCGTCGCTCCTGGAAAGCGACCCAGATGTTATCTCCAGCCTCGGTTCAATGGCCAACCTCTGTGGCGGCTTTGTGTACTCTGGTACGAGCTTCTGGAGCACCGCTTGTGTAGTCGGCAGGGTTTTGGCAGCGGGCAAAGGCGCGACCGAATGCATGGGGTGGGTTTCAAGTGACGTCGTGCCTGTCGGTCTCGACGAGGGGTGGGTCGATGTTGAAATCGACGGGCCCGAGGGCGAGATGTCTCGCACAGGGAAAAGAGCTCGGCTCTGGGAGAAAGTCCGGATCGAGCAGGAGTCAGGCATACTCGGGGATGCAGGATCCGACGGGGTACTGCCGGCCGACTTCATCGTTCCCTTTGAAAACAACTATCTGAGCCCGCCTTGTGACATGATGGTCGAGCTCAACTCGCTGACGCTCACTACGGTGGATGGTTTGGATCAAGCAACACCTGTCTCTCCGCCATGCTCGGAGACGACTTCAGGAACAACTAAGCGCATCCGTCCGTGCTTGGCCAGTATGATGTTTGATGTGACTGGGTCGGGTGAAGTCGGCAAGGAGCATGTGTTCACATTGAAGAGGGATGTCAACTTTGTCACTGCTCACCCGTGCGTGCCAAGTCACCGCGTGAGATTTCTGAAGTCGCCTTCCAGTCCAACAATCCGTTCAATTGATGTATCGGAGAATGCCGACGATGGCCATTCCGCCCATATCGCCGGTAGGTCTGCGGCAATTGACAAGACAAGGCGTTCCCTCGACACCTGCTGACCATCTCCAGGACACCCGCTCCACAAATCTTACACATATAGAGTCATCCATCTCTCGGAGCTACTGGAGAAGCACTCAACACACTCACTGCAGGACCTCCTCGACATGGGCCCCACCAATGTCAATTCGGAAACGCCACGGCAAAGCGCTCGTGTGCTCGTTGTCGATTGCATCACAGGATTTGCCCGGCGGCCACAATCTTCGGGCTCAGCATCATCGTCATCGTCGTCTCACGTGTCCCATCCATCGCGTCGCGGCACCAGCAATAGCGATGACAGTATGCTGCATATTGGCTCGCCGAACTCGCCCGTCCTGAGGCGTGGGGGCTTCTTTGCGCACAACTGGCCTGAGACAGCAGTGGAGGATCTGGCTGAGAGAAATCGTGTCCCGGAGGCTCAGGACAAAATGCACCTTGAAAGCAGGAGGCGGCGTTTCGGTTCAGACATGGAGGTACTTGTACGAGCACTCTGCGCCGAAAAGGGATGGAACGCATTGATAAGCAGACGGCGTCGTGGGTGCTTGGCGTGTGCTATCAGGGAAGCCGGTGCTCTGGCATGGCAAGTGATAATTCGGGTTGGCTGACATAATGATTTTGTAACTTTATAAACATATGTATGTATGTATTATCGTACTTTTGTACATCGCATCACTACATACGTCGTATACATATCCTGCAATAACGAACATGGCCAAAGAGAAGAATTTCAACCCGGCGCAGGCCCATCACAAGGCAGAGAAGGCCAAGGCGATTAGAAAAGGTATGCGCCCGAGACCGAAATTCTGAGTTCTGTGTAACTATTCTGACGAGACTCGGATGATCAGGCAAGGCAGAAATTCAGGCGAAACGGAATGAGAAGCTCGCGCGTAGGAACCCCCATCGAATACAGAGACAAATCGACGACCTCACGGCGATCGTTTCTTCGGGCGGTGCTTTGTCTAAAAGCGAGGAGCAAACCTTGGAAGAGCTTCAGAAGGACCTGCGCTCGGTAAACAAGGCCCGCGAGGCTCTTGGGGACAAGGCACCAACTTTTTTTGGAGGCGGCAAAGGGAACGGAGGAGCTCTTGGGAAGCGGCGGCGACGGGATGGTCACGATGAGGAGGACGACTCTATGGAGGACGAAGACGTGGCCGAAGACGTCAAAAACATACCTATGCCCCGAGACACACCACCACCGATACCGAAGGACGTGATGGATAAGTGGTGGGCCAGGCGCCGAGCACGTCGCAATGCAGGCCAGGAATCAAACAATGCCGACAGCAGAGGCCAGCAAAATCCGCAGCAAAATCCGCAGAACTATAAGCATGGCGATAATGGAGCCGAAGGTCGATCGGAAACAGGGGGCTCAACAAAGCCAACAGGCGGCGGCCCTGACGCTGGGCCGAGGACAGTGTATTCATCTCAGCCAGTCCTGCGAGATTTACGCAAGGAAGCCGTAGCTTTTATGCCAGCGGCCGTGCGGATGAAGATGGTCAGCTCGACAGAACCGACAAAAGAACAGCAGAACGATGGTGGCACGTCACGGGAATCTGGTCTGGCCTCGCGATCACGACAGGTGCAAGTAGAGGACGTGGAGGATGTTGATAGTTGAGCATCTATCTAATATGTGACTTTGCAAACTTTTAGGATTTATCAGCCTTGCATAGGGAACCAGAACTTATCCGACCCATCGTAATCGGCGAACTGGCTGTCTGTCCAATAAACTTATATGTCGAGAGTCGCCACGGTATTGTCGTTCCATTCCTTCCAGCCCGGTTTCTCGCCCGGAAGCCTTACAGACTCCCACTCTTTGCGAGTAACGTTATGGTACGACTCAATAGGTATCCACCCAATGTAGGCGCGGTCTCCAAACCCACCAACCCAATATAGCTTGGTCACGACAAGTCTTACCCAATGGGAGCCATGGATTTTGTTCCCGGGAAGCCAGTACCGCGCATCCGGGTGTTTGGCAGTGAAGCACTCCACCAGGTCTGACGAGCTTTCTCCCACACGGAGGGGTTCCAGGTGGCCGATCAAGGAGAAGCGCGGCAGGTTGGCTGCCGAATAGGGGAAGGGGTCAGGTGACTCCTTGGATGTATCCGCCAAGGAGTTCAAAAGCCAGGACCACAACGGGATCCTCTTGGAGGGTGGGTATGGTGGCTGCCACTGGATGGCAAGTGAGATGTTGGAGCCGGCAACCACGTTGCGGAATGAGGTGGCAATATCTATGGCCAGGATGACGGGGTTCCCGGCATCATCGATGTCACAGTCGGCAAAATAGTCCGGGAGACCGATCGGGACTCCGTCGAGCGCGTCCGAGTCATGGGTAGCTTCTACGTCGCGACCCTCTTCCTCTTGTGAGTGTGATGCATGCTGGAATACGGTAGACAGAGTCCCGATTTTGCTAAGACCCAGAATGCGGCGAGCCAAGATTGCCGAGTCCTGGGGGGTAGGGATACGAAACGAGGACGCCTGGATGGTCAGGGCCGAAGACAAAGGTACCGAGACCAAGATGAGCGAAATGAGCTTCATCGTGAAAGTTGATACTCTATTGTGTTTGTTTAAGCTCAATGTGATCTTGTAGTAGCAGAGTTTCCAACAGCCATGGGAAGAAACGAGGAGCATGGATTTCAACACCAACCAGACCAAATGCCAACCAACCAGATGCCAACCAATCTGGGCCGTGGTCGGACCAGGGTTTTCCGCCAAAATCAATGCCAACGGATCCTTCGGTATAGCCTACTGTGATGGCACGGTCTGGATAGACAGAATACATACACACTACTGCTACCCTTGTCCAACACAGAAAGACGCGATATCTACCTACTTTCCGAACACAGTTAACCGGTATAAACTCAATAAAAATACCAAATATCACCGATAGATGAACCGAAATGCCTCAAACTTACTATCCAAAACGCTTGTTGAGGAGGAACATGATTCAATATTCACGAGATACGGGATGTAATAATCGAAAGATTCTCACCGTTCTCAGCCCGGGACTCGTATCCAGGCCCGAAACAGCCAGAAATATGTCTTGCGTGTCGCATCCACCTCCCTCACCCCCGAAGAGCTGGTATTAGTCCGGGGCCAACTCGGAGACATTTTCCACGACGAGGCATGAGGTCGGCTGCGCTTCCACCCGACTTTCCTGACAGGCTGGGCGCGCGATCTCGAAATGGCCCTGGCGCCCTAGCATCAAGACAGTGACACCATGCGCTGGTTCCCCAGCATTTGCGACTACGCGAACAAGCAGACGGCCGTGTACTTGGTGGGCGGCGGTTCCGTTCCTTCCAAAGCTGGCCACCGCCATGCCTACAGCGACCGCCGGCTGGGCTGTTACATTTACCGCATACGGTATGCGCTGCATGGAGGGCGACCAAACCTCCAGGCTATGCGACGTGACGGCGGCGCGTCTCGGGAGCGAGGTCGTGAGTATGCGATGCGAGGATACCGCCAGCGGTGCTTTCCCGCGGCCAGTTGGGACGGCACGGACGTGGCGTGAGCACGGCTTGTCGTTGCACCATTTGTGGCCGACGAGAACGTGTTGCCCTTGGAGTGTCCGGTACAGCCATTTCCGGAATTCAGGGGGCACAACCAGCACTGGAAAATCGCTGCATGGCTGGAGCGGCTGATGCCTGAGTGTAGCGTGCTGATGGTGCGGACCGGGGACGATGCACATCTTGGCCGGCCCGTTTCGTTCGAGAGGCTGGTTAGGGAAGGGAAGACGCTTGCCAAAGAGTTTGGTCTTGTGCGGGTGAAAAGTGGCGTGGCGATGCGTTTCGTGTTCGACCTGCAGGCCGACGAGGAGGCCGCCATTCCAAGCCTGCGACAGCTATCAGCCATGCTCACGGAGGAGTGCGAGAGAGCTCGCCATGCTTGGGCAGAAAGCGTGCTGCAACATGCCTCTCTCGGGGAAGTCGGAACCGGTTTATATGGGAGGCGGTGCGGCGGATGTGGGCCGAACGAGATGGGGATATATTTTCTCATCACGACCAGGATGAGACACGATTGATGCCGATATACTCATGGTGGGTGCTGGAGTGAATTACACGGAAATGAACTACATATGCTTGAACTAGGAAGCCCGTTTTTGAGGCCGCCGCAACGCAGGCAACACTGGAAGCTGGACCGGACTGTTCTGACAAACGGGTGCCTCGAGAGACGCATGGAGGGGCCTTGCTGCTTTGGATATATTCCCAAGTAAAAAATAGAATAAAAAAGATCGGGATACTCTCATAAAATGGGGGGTCGCTTGTCCCAAGGCTGAAGACATCAGCGCAGGCTTCCACGTCATTATGGCTGAGGAAGGACCAAATCAGCACAGTCCATAGCTGATCAAGGTATTTATTTGTGTGATGCTACTCGAGCAATCGAGTATTTTGTCCTGTTGCCATCCGCCATAGACGTTGCTGTTCGCCTTATTCCCCAGTGGAAGACAAGGGCCGAGCCTGGAGCTTATATTTGCTTATATAAGCTACGTAGTCATTACGGCTGCCTATTTATGACCTTTTTCACAATCAACAATATCCTTTATCGGGGAAAAACCCTTGAGCCCCGAAAACATTACGAATATATCAGCAACCGATATAAGAAAGATCCATCCGGCTGAACAAATATTTTAATTAATGATAATAGGAAAGAAAAGGTCTATTTTTTTCGGAACCCTGGCCGGAATCGAGCAGCTACCTAACGAAGACTCATTAACCCAGCTTTGCCGGGCTCGAGCTCAATGAGAACGAAGTCTGCCCTGTTACCGCGTTAGCAGCATGGGATGTTGATATAAATTGTGGGTGGAGGTGTATGGGTGAAGATCACGTGGCCCTACTACAGGCAGATGCAAATTGTGGTATTCTTCGATTTGTCGAATTCGAAACTATGGGCACCCAAAAACAAGAAAATGTTTATCTCCGAAATTATGTGGCAAGCCTTCCGCCGGCCAGCACTTGACTTGGTCAACAACAACCTTCGTCCAAGTTCCGGATAATTTTGCTCGATACGGTCATGAACGAACCGACCAAGGTCATTGTATAAGAGGCAATGAAACGGTCGACTACTCGATGCTCTACGCAGCTTGTACGGTGGAAGAGGCGGAAAAGTACTCGCGCTGACAGAATCACTCAAGCTCCAGCCAGGACCTTCTCAGCCAGGACCTTCTGGGCCCGCGCCCAACCAACTCCCGCAGTATCCCCAAGTCGCACTCGACCATCCACCACCTGATTCTAAGATTGTTATCCCTGTGGTAACTTTTCTGGCAACCTCCAGCCTCAGGCTCCGAGCGGTTCTTCGCGATACAGAATGTCGGCGGACTCCATACAGAATGTTGGCGGACTCCAAACACGAGACGGGCGGCGTTTGGACGCCCAACGCGACGAGTCCGATCGGCGCCGTGAGGAGTCCGACCGGCGGCGCGACGAGCGGCACGGCCAGCTGCTCGAGCACATTTTGCAGTCTTCGGGGCGCAGGTCGCCCCCACCGTTCCCATTCCCAAGAGTATGTGCTCTTCATCCGCGGTATGTTCCAGTCGGCTAACGGTCGTAGTGTCGACTCCCATTGACCTCACTGCCGGCGGCAACGACTCGCCGCACGACGGCGACCGCGTCGTGGAAAGATAATCATCCTCAAGAAGCCCAGAGGCTTCCAAGTGGATTTTTACAAGGCTGTTACCTTCCTGTAGACTTATATTCTATGTTGAGGTCTCAGTCGGATATCCGGCTAAATTATTAAATCAATCAATAAAGTGCTTAACATATGTATATTATGTGGTGCCATGTAAATACTTATGTAATTAGACGCAATTCACTAATGCGGTTAACCCTTGTTGCCCACGCAACACCAATCCGGACGTTGACAACTTGTCGAATTGTTGTTTGTTAATTTTACTCGACGTCTCAACGACCCATAAACTTCACAAGCTTCATTCGATTGTTCAATCATATCCACTTTTCATTATCGGTGGGAACATCTCGCTCACCGCCTGCTGGTCGACCCCCCCCGACTTGTTTATCCACCCAACCACGTAACGATACATCAGGTTGCGTTGCCGAATAGCAATACATACATAGCACGAAAAGCTGCATTGCAGTAGTGAGGGGCATATCAAGGACCCTGACACCCCTAACGGACCGACGACGTGGTCCGCGCCCAAAATGTCCAACTTTATGTCCAATCTTTTCACTTCGAGGCCTGACAAGCCCACGGGAGGTGCTCTGGCAGCAGCTGATACATCGTCCTCCCGCCCCAGCACGCCGGCGCGCCACAACTTTATCAACCCGGTGTCGACGCCACAAGGAAGCCCTAGCAAGAAGACAGTACCACCGGGCTCTCATGACCTTCCGACCGTTTTTGACTCAGCCCTAACGTTTGGGTTTGGTGATATCGGCGCGGGAGGAAGCGGATCCGGGTCTCCGTTGCGCCTGACCCGGCCCCAGAGCGTGGTGACGCCACTCTCTCCTGGAAAGAGCAGTGTGCAGCACTTGGATGAATCCTGCATGAACGCCGAGGAAAGCCACCCTCACAGGAGTGCCGGCCCTGGAGCGCTGGCGGGCAGCCCGCTCAAGAGACAGGGCCAGGAGAACACGCCGCCGGTGGGCAGGATGGGACTGGGAGCCGAGGCGCCGATACAGCACAATGCCGCTGCGCTCATGTACAACAACCACCAGGCGCCGTCGAAGGAGAGAGCGGCCGCCCCTACCAGGAGGTTTAACACGTCTCGTGGTCTCACACAAGAGGAGCTTGAGATTCTCCAAAAGCCCAACGTACGGCGAATGGTCAACGTGACACAGCTTTGTGAGTCTTGAGCCCGCCTCATGCTCTAGCCCTCCACTTCTTGTTGTTCTCGCAGGCGCCCCCGCTCACATGTCTCCGCTCTGCAGATTTCCTTGACCACTACTTTGACTTGCTCACCTATGTTAGCTCCCGTCAAGCCCGTCTCGCCGCGTTCAAGGCCGACTTTCCCGACAGTACGACTGACGAGTACGCCCAGATGTGGCATAAGTACACTGGCCGGGAGCGTGCCAATCTTCGCAAGCGCAGGGTACGTCTACGCCATGCCGACTTCCAGATTCTCACCCAGGTTGGACAAGGAGGATACGGCCAGGTTTTCCTGGCGCAAAAGAAAGACACGCGCGAAGTCTGCGCCCTCAAGGTCATGAGCAAGAAACTTCTGTTCAAGCTGGACGAGGTGCGACACGTCTTGACTGAGCGCGATATCCTCACAACTGCCAAGAGCGAGTGGCTTGTAAGGCTCCTTTACTCGTTCCAAGACGACCGAAACATCTACTTGGCCATGGAGTATGTCCCAGGTGGCGATTTTCGCACCCTGCTCAACAACACCGGGGTCCTGTCCAACCGTCATGCTCGCTTTTACATTGCCGAAATGTTTTGTGCCGTGAATGCGCTGCACCAGCTGGGCTACATCCATCGCGATCTCAAACCAGAAAACTTCCTGGTGGATTCGACCGGTCACGTCAAGCTGACGGACTTTGGCTTGGCGGCGGGCATGCTGGCGCCTGCCAAGATAGAATCCATGCGGATCCGGCTGGAGAAGGCGTCTGAGACATCGGTCCCCTTTGGAAAGCCCATGGACCAGCGCACCGTGGCCGAGCGTCGGGAGGGTTATCGCTCCATGCGCGAGAAGGACTTCAACTACGCCAAGTCCATCGTCGGCTCTCCCGATTACATGGCACCCGAAGTGCTGCGGGGCGAGGAGTACGATTTCACGGTTGATTACTGGAGTCTTGGGTGTATGCTATTCGAGGCACTCACGGGCTTCCCCCCCTTTGCCGGGTCGAACTCGGACGAAACGTGGCGTAACTTGAAGCACTGGAAGGAGGTTCTCAAGAGACCAGTATGGGAGGATCCCAGCTACTTCCTCAGCAACAGGACCTGGAACTTCATCACCACGTAAGTACACCCCCGGGGGAGTTTTCAATGCACCAAAATTTTGGGGGGTACCAGCTGATAACATGCTTACGATTGACAGATGCATCAACTCCCGATCCCGCCGTGCTGCCAAGATCCAGGAAATTTTCGACCACCAGTACTTTGCCGAGGTCAACTGGGAAGGCCTTCGGCAGACACGAGCACCATTTGTGCCTGAGCTCGATTCTGAGACCGATGCCGGTTACTTTGATGACTTTTCGAACGAGTCAGACATGGCCAAGTATAAGGAGGTGCACGAAAAGCAACAAGCTCTCGAGAGCATGGCAGACCGCGAAGAAGAGATGGCCAAGAGTTTGTTTGTTGGTTTCACTTTCCGACACCGCAAGCCAGCAGGAGAAGAAGGCAATGGTGGCTCCAGGAAGCCGATCCCAACCGACGGCACCTTTGGGACCATGCTCTAGGGGGTGGACGGCGTCAGGACGGAGGGGTTTGGGGACGGCTAATGTCCGCAAGACGTTGGGTCGGGGACACCTCACACGAAACGGACGAGATACAGCAACTGAGATTGGACGGCTGCGGATGGAGGCGGCCGGACAATCATTGGAGGCGTTCATTTGCCTTTTTTATCCAAGTTGCACTGTTTCGGAAAGGCTTGTTTTTCTGTCTCGACCATGGGTCGACATTCTTATCCTTTCTTCTTATCCCTTTCTTCTTATCCTTTTCTTCTTCTTCGTCTTCTTCTTCGTCTTCTTCTTCGTCTTCTTCTTCTTCTTCTTAATGTATGGACAGGTTGGAAGGGTGTCTAGAGAGACATTGGCAACGTGGAAGGAGTCTTGGGATCCGGCGTGCTCAGCTATTATTTAAGTCTATCAACGGCCATGGAAAGAAGGCGTGCTGACTCGAGGGTTCAAGCATAATATTAAGGCTCGGTACCTGATAGCTGATGCACGTAATACAAGTCAGCTGCACAGGTGATTGATTTATTGTAGCAGGGAATAAGCGGCGTGATCTATTTTTACATTGACATATTGGCATCTTAATTACATAAGTATCTGACTTCACGTACGTAATAAATATGCATAGATGACATGCTTACCCACCCAAACGCGTAAGCTTTTTTGACTTTTGACGCCGGAATCCGAGCTGTTCCCCCCACCCCATCTCCGAAGGTTGCCGCAACAAGCCAACCGAGTGGGACTGACTGACGCTGCTCGGACTCTGTGCCGATCTGGAATTAGACCTGATCAACTGCGAAGCAAGGCTGCCAGCGTGCGTTATTAGCTGCACGCACTATGGCTGACTGGATACATGTATGTGTGTATCATGGCCGAGCCTGTTCGGCGATCTGCGAGGGCCGCGTGGCAGATGCTCAGTCACTTATTCCGGGGCAAATGTCTCTTTCCGGGTCCAGCCATCATTTCCCCCCTTGGGTCCGTCGTCTCCAAAGCTGAGCTGAACTTGGAGGACAAGGGCATGGATCCCACTCGACGTCATCAGACTCTTTCTCCCTTACTCCCTTGTCGTCCATATATCCGCAGACCGCCGAGATCCCCAGGAATCTGGATTTAAGCACTCCCTTGGACCCACACCGTTAAGAACCTTTTTGCTCCTCGGGCGTCCGGAGACCCATGACCACAACTCTAAAGAGGGAGGGAGGGGCTGGGCGGGGCCAAACCTATCGACTCGACTCGTCCAGGACAAGGCATTTGCAGCAGCATTGGGCTGTCGAGTTGTCGGTGGCACTTTTGGAACAAGACAATATCCAGAGAGAAGAGGTATGAAATGAAACCAGTTGTACAGCACACCTGCATACAACAAGACTGCATACATACGCTTCCCCACGCTTCTTCTTTACATGTTTCTTTGCTTGTCCGGCAACCACCATCCGGACTTGTTTATTGCAGCCCTCCATGACACATTCTACCGTAAAACTACAAGGATAAGTCTCGATGGGTATCTTGGGCTCCGACTCACCCGAGGCCTACGGATACGGCCTGGCTAAGTTGGGCGTGGCCTTGCCCCCTTGCCCGACATGACAGATCAGCCAGTGTGTATGTATCTATCTCATGGCAAGATGTGAGCGCGATGGCGCATGGATCCAGGCTAAATTGCATCAAGTAAGTGTTGATTCGCAAGTATACCCGCCAGCACGGCCAAGGGTTACATTTCCCAGAGCTGCGGAATCAGTATAAGTAGCCTGCCGTCCTCCCTCGTTCTCTAATCCTTCTCCCTCACGGCTACCCACAGTCAAGTCACAACTCCAACGGCGCAGCAACTGCCAAAGCCAGCCAGCCTGCCTGCCTTCGGCCACCATCAAGCCCCGTATCTATATCTATCTATCTATCAACCCTTCCTTCTCACCTTGTCCAACATGAAACGTGCTATCCTGATCACGAGCGTCGCCGCCGCCACAGTCAGCGCCAACTTCGGCGATGGCGGCGACTGGGGCTGGGGCAATGGCGACTGGTCCAAGGACGCCGACTGCGTGGTGGGTTCTTCCTTGTTTTCCCGCATTCTCTCTCCCGTCTCTCGCCACCGGCAGCTCCTCCGGCCTTTGTTGTATTGATGTGGGTGATACTAATGCGAACGAACGAACGTCTTTTTTTTTTTTTTTTTTTTTTTTTTTTTTTAGAAATCTTGCATCACGGATTGGTCCTCCCCGGACTCCATCATCTCGTCGGCATGCCCCACAGGCACCATCACCGCAGGGCCGTCCAAGCCGACCCTCTTCAGCTGCCTCGAGTCGGCGTGTCCGGACTGGTTCCCGTCGTCAAAATGGGACTCGGTCAGCTCGAGAGTGAGCGACGCCTGCAGCTCCTGGTCATCCTGCAAGACCGAGCCTGGCGCCAAAACCTATACTCTGTCGTACGACGATTCATGGTGGTCCGACAAGGACTGGACCCCGACCAAGACGGCTGATGTTGTCACCTTTACCGGCTGTGCCGGAGGGTGGGATGGCTTCTTCCCTGGTGGCTGGTCCGACGGCGACTGGAACGGTGACAAGGATGGCGATAAAGATGACAACAAGGACGATGGCGGCAAAGGTGGCGACTGGAACGGTAGCGACTGGAAAGACTACTGCGACGACAAGGGCGATTGGGACGGCGACGGCGTCTGGTCGTCGGGCTACTCGTACTCCTGCGTCTCAGTCACCTCAACCGTCACCAAGGACAACGGTGCCGTCAGCACCATTGTTACCGGGTCGCCCACTTCCTTCTTTGTTGCCGCCGCAACCACCACGGGCAGTTTTGTGGGCGTCAACGGGGACAACACCAATGATGTTTCTCAGACTGTCCCGCCGGCCGGCGCTGCCGCGACTGCGGCCGTGGGCATGCTTGCTGGTGCAGTCGTCGGCGTTGCCATGGTAATTGCTGTTTAAAACCAAAGTAATTAATGGGGACTAGGGCGAGCAGGGGGGGGGGCGGACAGTGCTCTGCGGACAGGAAGGGGGAGGGTCTGCGGGAAAGGCGCACAGTCGGCGAGAATTTACAATTTTATATATCCAGCTTGGGCGGCGGAAATGGGTAGGTCGAATGGATGGGTTGTTGCAAGTTCACGTCACTGGTCTAATCAACTTTTGATCTTTTGAGTACTGTGTTCTGTGCATATGAACATAATGACTGTAATGAAATGACAGGCTGGTGGTTACTGTAGTAGTACAATGTGCTATTTATGAAATCCCAAAAAAGGCTTCCCATCCCTCACTCCCTGAACGACGTGACTGTGAAGATTATGATAAAGGTGGCATTGGCTATGATGTCTGTGTGTGTGTGTGTGTGTGTGTGTGTGTGAGCGCCGGCTCAGTGTCCTTTCACTCGGGCATGAAAAATATGACGGCATTTTGGAGAGAATCGTGGTCGTCGCGTTCATCGCGTCTATCGATTTTCGCAGCGTCATCTTGCTGTGCACCCTCGGTAGGACGCCACGCCTTGTATTCCTGCTTGGAGGCCGAGGGTGCGACGAAAGGGTTACTGCCCAAAGGCGTGAGTGGTGTTGTGGGTCGGGAAAGCTGATGTGCGGCGGAGGACATGGGAGAAGACGGTTGGGGCAACGGGCGTTCGATTATCCTGGATGGCATCGGGGATGATGATGATGATGATGATGATGATGCAAGATTCCAATCAAACTGTGGCGGCAGGGCTGGTAAGGAAGTCTGGGGCGCCGGCCCGGGGGGATCACGCGGGCTGAACCTTGGAGTCCCTGGCAACGATTGCGAGACGGGGCGGCGAGAGGGCACCTTGCCAACGCGCAGGGCTGACGGGTGGATCTCGTCGTCGTCATCTACGTAGTCGTCTTTGTAGTCGTCTTTATAGAGGGACTTGGATGGGCGACGCGGGTGAGGAGGAGGCTGAGAGGTGTGATGGTACGTCGAGTTTCCCAAACGGCTTGACATGTCGTCGTGCAAAGTCGGTGGCAGTAGGTCAGGGTGGATGCGGCGCTCGCTTACTGGCACGGCTTCTTCTGGAGACGGGAAGGGTGCCGAGTGGCGTCTCCTAAAGGCCGAGCCTCCTGTGCTTATCCCCAGGACGGCATGCGCCTTGGCGGGAACGGAGACACCATCAAAGTGCCTCCGGTCTGCTGCTGGAGGGCGAGGGCGAGGCTGGTTCTGGGCTGTGTGTGGTTCCAGCGTGATGCTGTTTATGCGACGGCGACGGTGGTGGTGGCCACGGCTCCGAGCGATGGCGACACGGCGTCGGTATGTGGTGCAGAGAAAGAACATGAGCGGCGAGAAACACAGCACTGTAAATATTGTCAGCAGGATGGGGAGCGTAGGGGACGAGCTCTCGCGGTGCTCGGGATATGTGATGGCCTCGCGTTCGCTGCTGCTGCTACCGATGCTGCCGGTACCGGACGATCCAGAAACGGTCGAGGCATCAAGGGCCCCGAATGCGGAGCCATCGGTCGAAGTAACCGTCTGCGGCTTCCCGAGAGAGTAAACCACCGAGAATTCGGAGCCGCCGCACGAGGTCCGACCATCGCCAACGCACGGAATGTCGCAGTACAAGTCATTGACTTTTACTGCACCGCTCCCAAGGCTAGATGCGCAAAAGCAGCCACTGCAGACACACACAGCAAGTCAGCCAGCCAGCCCAGCTTGTCAGATGGCTCGTAATGATAGACTTACCGACCCCCCTCGATGGCGGCGAAGTGGTGCCCGGCAGCTGCGCATTTGGCCAGGCAATCCGTCGCCTTGAACTGCTGCATCGCGGACCCGGCCAGGCTGATGCGGACGGTGTTGGCGCCGAGAGCACCACCGGGGTTTTGCGTCGACGGGTGAGCGTAACATCCCAAGAGCGTGGAGTCTCCTCCGCCCGGGGCCAGCGGGACGCCCGTGCCGGTGGGTTTCAGAGTGACTGTGGTGGTGCGCTTCACGGACAACGTTTGGGTCGTCGTAGGCTCCTCCTTGTCTTTGCTGGCGAGTTCGAAGGCGCGGACCGTGGGTGATGTGATGAGCTGGAATGACAATGGCAATGCTCCTGCTGCTGCCAGGAGCCGCGTAGGGGGCGCCAGGCGCCAGTGACGTGAGCTTGGCGACTGTAGAGTCATCCTAAAGGTCTGCAAGTATGATGATGCCAAGTATGATGGGTTCGGGGACAAGTTGGCCAAATGTTGCCTGGATGGAGTTGGAGTGACAGAGCGCATCATCCCTGGATGCTGATTAAAAACGGCACGCCGTGCTGAATTTGGCAGAGACGTGGGATGAAGTGTCTTGCGACAAAGAACAAAGCTGGGTAGCGAGTCGCAAAGAACCGAAACGAAAGCAATCATGGATGGATGGCCTCGGCGAGACCCGACTTGAGTGTTTCCGCACGCGGCGCTTTATCGCTCTTTGTTGGAGTCTCTTTGTCCTGCCACGACTGAGCATTGTCGGTAGTCACTCGGCGTCACGAAGGTGAGACAAAATGGGTTCGCCAAGAGATGTTCGTTTGTGATTTTGAGGAAGAAAGAGAAAAGAAGAAGAGGAAGTAAAAAATTAAAAAAAAATAATAAAATTAAAAAAATTAAAAATCTGCAATCGGCTTGGCGGTTCGAATATAACTCTACATATATACAACCGATGGAGAGTGCGCGTGCGCTGTACATGATGCGGAACGCACTCCAATGTCTTTGGCTAAAGAGAGTTATACATATATACCAGTGGCCAGTTGAGAGGAGTAGAAGCGGATTACTGGCGGTCGACAAGACCTCCGGCCGAGATCTATACTCAAATGGACAGACACCAACCAGACTCTTAAAAGTTCCCATCTCTCCAATAGCAGCCACCATTAATGACACGATAGGGCAGTCTGGGTATTGGCCAATTACGCTCATCTGCTTACCTTGTGAGGATATCAAGGGTTCGACGGAGCACGTGATTTATCTGAATTGAACCATCACGTGTTGTTCGGCGTCGCACGTATACGGGTGGCCGACATTCCAAAATTACTCGCCTTTTACAACTTTTGAGACATGGCTCTGAGTTTATTGGGGTGTTCAAATGAACCCCCCCTCCTGTACCAAGATCTTGGTATGTCAATAACGTGAAGGAGGCATATGGAAACTATTCTACCAACAGATCCAGGCCTTGGTGATGGCGATGGCAGGCATTGGAGGTACGGGACGAACTATTGGAACTCAGCCGCTGGTTGTGTACCTCCCCAACTGTATCACCTTGTCTAAGTTGGATGCTAGTAGGAGGGGGAACACAGCCCCCGTGCCTAGCGGGGAAGGATATTTCAAGGAAATAAATATAATTCTACCATTCCCCCCTAACTTTCCCGGACACATATGTGTAGAACTGAGCGTACTAGATGGGTTTATGAGTGTTTGAAACACGGTATATGTAAGTTGGTCGAGGTGGTTACTTGTAGTCATTACTACACCCCCCCACCGGGAGCGGGGTCGTTGCGTGACATCAGAGCTCCGCATCTTGCGCAAGTACCCAAGGCACTTGTGCACATGAGCACCAATGTCTGAACTCGGAGGAGGTTTGAGGCTCCCCAGTCGTCTTTTTTTCCCTGGTTTACGTAGACCAGTCTGATACTCAACTAATGCAAAGGGCAGGCAAGGCGAGGCCAAGTCAGCTGTCATGTCAGTCGCTTGGGGAGAGGATGCGCTGATACTTCCTACCCCTCATTGGCAGGCTAAAAGCCAAAAGTGACCTGGCCAGACGCGACCTGGCCAGACCTGGCCCGAGCAACATCCACGGACGTCCAAAGCCAAGACTATAGAATCCCCACAGAAGCGCCCCGTGGAAGCGCTTGACCACCAAAAGTATAAAACCGTGGCTTATTCTTAAAATCAAATCCAGACTACATGATCATTGTTTATTTCACAAGTGTTTACGCGGGGTGCGATTACTATGGCTATAGGCCGACCACCTTAATAGACACCTTAATAGACGGATTGTGTGTGCTTGGGCGCTACCATACCGATGATAGGCGATGGGCAGCTCCACTAAAAGCCGGAGTGTGTGTTCGTCTAGAGTTCCCACGGGGGGTTCCCTTCAAGTTCTGCCTTTCAGCTCCGAAGACCAAAAAGAAAAGGAAAAAAAGGTCGAGACCCCCCACTTCACTTAACCTTTGCTATTTGCCATCTATGATGCATCATTTCATTCGTATCTTCTTATAATTACTGCGTTATTGGATAGGTGAACACCCGCATATCTGCTTGCCCCTCTTCACAACCAAAAGAACAAGGCCGAGATTCGGCGACGAACACACACCTCTTTCTGAATACCCGATCTGGTGAGCTCGGCGCAAGGACAGCCTCGACAGCCTACCCCCCACCTGTCGACCTGCCCATCCCTCACCTCACCTCCCCATTTGCCCTCACAAAAAAAAAAAAGAAAAAGAAAAAGAAAAAGCCCCAAAGAGCACCCGTACCGCGGTCGGCAGTATCCGACTCGCGACGGGGGCGGACGGTTCTCTACTGGCTTGTTGGCGACGGACTCTGCTACCCGAAAGAAGGCCGTCTCCCTCCATGCCATGACTGTCCCGAAGACATTAATAAACCTACTCTTCTGTTGAGCCAGTCGCACGGTAGCGCAAAACGCAAGAGTGCAGGAATAGAGCGCCATACAGAAAAAGGCGCACGCCGTCGAGCGCCCAAGCAACCACCGACTCACCACAATCCCGAACTGACACTCGGCGCACTGCGCTATTTATCTGTCTCTATCCTGCCCCAGTAGGCGTTGTCCACGGCTCCCTCGTCCTTGCCGCCCGATAATACAGATAGATACCAGCATCCGTCCCTTATCGATACTGTGAACACGAACGAGTATACATCTCAACCCATCTCGATTTCTCGGCGGTCACGACGTCGACGAGACGACGACGACGAGACGACGACGACGACATCACGGCGGCCATGGCCACGACGGCGAGCCCCTTGATGCCTATGAACCCCACAATAACAGCGCACGACTGGAGGTTTCCTCGCAGACCCGAAAATGACAATAGCGAATCCTCGCCAGGCCACCGCGGCCTCGAGTGTCTGCGGTTCGACCTTAGCAGCACGTACGGCGCCGCGCATGAGAAGCTTTCAAGTCCTTCTGCCGCTGCAATGCCAGGTTTCATCCACAACGACGCCGAGTCGGCCAAGGACGTTGATGAGCTCATGCGGGAGGATCCTATCCTGACGCGGGTCTGGCGCTTCTTCGCCCAGACGAGATTGCTTCTCCCGGATCAGCGCCGTATGGAGAATTTATCGTGGAGACTGGGTTCTATGCAGCTACATCAGATGCAACACATCACGCAATTGAAAGAGCGGGCCAGGTATGGATGGGACTAAATCTATTTTGGTTGTTCTTTTTTGTTCTTGTACCTTTTTATGCCTTCCCCCCCTCCTCGTCCTCGTCCTTCCTCCCCCTGTCCCCGTACATTCCATCCACTCATGGCCATTCAGCACGTGTTGCGAATTCTGTCTCCCGTGTGGTGCAATCGAGCTGGTTGCTTACTGGCCGTCGGGTCTACTCCCATCAACCTTCGACCCCCAAGGAGAGGGGGCTGCTGCCTGGATACCAGCATGTTGCTGCGCCTCCAATCTTTTTGCTCGAAAAAAGTAGAAAGAAAGAAAGAAAGTTAGAAAGAAAGAAAGAAAGTAAGAAAGGGCCAAAAAAAAACCAAAAAAAGGGGATTGCCACGAGAGAGGAGGTAGAATGAGGGCAGACCAATAATGGATGCATCATATCACAACACCCTGTATTCCGTACTGACCTGTTGCCGTCTTTGGTCCACCTCGATATAGATTGTTGGCTCAGGCAGCTCCGACCACGTCGCCGCCGCCTGCTGCCAGACAGGGACCGACAGCATCACGCAAGTCGCATCTCTTGTCCAACCATGCGCACGACAGCCAATCTCGGAACCACATCCGGAGTCAGAGCCAGAGCCAGAGCCAGAACCAGAGCCGGAGCCACAGCCAGAGCCAAAGCCATAGCCAAAGCCACCATAGCCAAAGCCATAACCAAACCCACAGCAGCCGGAACTACCACCATGAGCAGCAGCAACCCGACCCGATGAACATTGACGACTACATGTCGTTGTCATTTTCCGACGGTTTGGATTCCGACGTCACGTACGGCGCCGATATCGTTAGCCAACAAGCACAGTCGTCGTCGGCCATACCCATTAACCAATCGCGCAAGGACCACAGAGTCCAGGGTCAGCAGCAAAGCCAGCAGTTTTCGCAGTCGGTGCCCCCACCCCACCACCAAGCCATCCAGTCCGAGGCCAACCATCACCGCAAGACCAGCATCGATGATAGAAAGGTGAGCATGAACGGAGATCAACAGGCTATTATGGCAATGGCAGCAAGTCCTGAGCCAGCCAGACCGCCCCATGGCTTCTTCAATTTTGATATTCCCACCACGTTTGTTCTCTCTCTCTCTGTGCCTTGTGTGCCCATCTGGAAAAGCAGCAATCTTGTCACGTCACATTTCCTACTCAACCTGCTTCCCAGTACCACACAGACACACACACACAGACACACACACAGACACACACACACACAACACACACACACACACCCCACTCGCCGCCCTTATCCTCCGTGGCGCGCGTGGCATTTACTGGCGTCCGACGTCTTCCATCTCTCTTTTTGCTCCCACCCACATGTCTACTACTACTACTACTGCTACTACTCTGCTACCACTACTAACCTCTTATCAAAAAACCCAAGACTCGAAAGCGACCAGCCGATTTCTCACCCCACGCCCCCGCTGCCGTCGTTGCGACCTCGAGGACGACCGATCTAGACGCGGATGAGTATTCGCTCAACGGCGCAAGAACGACGCCACAGCAGATGGGACAGCCATCCCACGGCCAGGGAATCCCATTCCCGATAGATACTTTCAATCTCGAAAATGATCCCATCATCACGTCTGCTGGCCCGTTTCAGCAAAACTTTTCATTCTCGCCCTCGGCCTCGCCCATGATCTCTCATGGTCCCTTCGGCAATGCCGCGTACGCGGGCCCGTCGCTGCCATCGGCGGTGATGGGAGGAGACTTTTATTCACCACCGGCTTCGGCCTATCAGTCAACCGCATCGACTCCTCATGGTGGCTTGGGCCCCGAAGGGGAGCAGTATTACTTTGCTTCGATGAACATGCGCCGCCCGTCGACCCAACCCTTCAGTGCCCCCTCTCATCAGACCCACCACCCCATCATGCCAAACGCGATGGGCCATCAGCAGTTTATCTATGCCGGAAACAGAAACACAATGTTTCCGCCAGTCCCCACGACCACATCAGAACACCCATCGTCGGCCTTTGCCACCACAACCAGCTCCTTCGCCCATATTGATCCAACCCAAGTCTTCCAGGCCGATCACCACACAGTCCAGTCTCCTGCCCTGGCCATGGGACATGATGGCATGTTCCAGTTCGGGGCGGACTCGGAGGATGAAATCGACTCATTTCCAGACCGCACCATGGGCGGCATCTCGAACGAAGATGGGGCGGCGGCATCCCTTCAATGGGATGCGTCGCTTATCGGACAATTCAGCACGCGTGCTGCACGGTATCCCGGAGGGCCAACCGGGAAACAGGGTCCTTCGGGGAGGGCATCGACAGACTCGGTGGACCTTGCTGGCGAATGGGACGGCGGCAATCTGGGGAGGAGTCAGCATCAGCATCAGCATCAGCATCAGCATCAGCATCAGAACCAGCATCCGCATCCGCAGCTGCAGCTGCATGGCCTACGGAGCTCGGCAGACCGCAAACACAAAATGACCAGGACCTCTTCGACGGCGTCGGTATCAAACATGGGTGTGCAAGCCTTTGACAGCAGCGGCCAACAACCGCCAAGCCCACCGACCGCCAATACTGCAGGGACGGGCTCCGGACTGTCGTCGGTACCTATCAGCCGGCCCGCGTCGCCGCCTGGCTTGAAAGGATCAACGACAAACCTGCAGGGAGCCGCGTCCGGCAGTGGCGAGCCAAGCACTCCAACAACGTGCAGTAATTGTTTCACCCAGACGACACCGCTTTGGCGTCGCAACCCCGAGGGCCAGCCACTGTGTAACGCATGTGGCCTGTTCCTGAAGCTCCACGGAGTGACACGTCCCCTCAGTCTCAAAACAGACGTGATCAAAAAGCGCAACCGAGGATCTGGCAACGGGCCACTTCCCAGTGGCCCGACCAATCGAAGCCGAAAAAAGGAGGGAGGAGTCACTTTGGGCACCACTGGTCGAAAGGGCTCGACAACCACCGGCTCGTCGGCGCCATCAACACAGATCACCACACCGCCGCCAATAGCAAAACCCGGCGCCAATGATGCCGAAAGTCCAGCGCAAGCGAGTGCCGGCCCCAAGAATAACGTACCCATAGCTGCAGCGCCCGTCAAGTCGATACCCGGACCAGGAGCTTCCTGCAGGGGCCCCAACGGCGGTTCTGCATCCAAACGCCAGCGCCTGCATGGAAAACAGGCCGAGGGTGCTGGCGGGCCAGCCGCAGCAGCTTCTGGCATGGACGTCGACAACTCTCTGGTGTCCAGTGATGTGTCACGACCACCTACAGGTTCCAACAATGATGATGACCCTGCCGCCTCTGCTACAGGACTGGATGGCATGCAGTTGGCCGGATTCGGAATGGGTCACCAGGGCTCTGTTATGGCCGCGCCAGGCATGATTGGCGTCCAGGGCGGCATGATGGGCCAGGGAGCAGGCGCAACTGGCCCTCAGGACTGGGAATGGCTCACCATGAGTCTCTAAATGATGGACCCAGCGCAGTGTGTTCGGTTGCTTGGGAGCCATTGTTGATCGGCTCTGCTCATTCCCTTCCTTTCTTGAGCACATATCATGGGTCACTGCGGGGCCTCGCACATGTTGCTGACCATGATGCTGCCATTTATTGCAGGCTACCCCCCAACACCCTTCCCCCCATCCATCAGATGTTGCTTCTTGTCCATCCCTCACTCGTCGTTGTTTTGTTAATACTCGTGCTTGGTAATGGGGCTTACTGAAATTGGGTGGGAGTGGAGCATGTCAGCTCTTATTTCCAACTTGGAGTTTTGCGGAGTGCAGGGTGATCTGACGGCTAGCTAGGTATAGTATTGCATTTCCTATGAGGTTCTTTCTGTCACTTCCCTCTTCAACGAGTAACTTTGGTGAGGGGGCTAGTCTTTTGATACCCCGGGACGAATGGATGCACGGATCGATTGAAGAGAGAATAATGTGTGTATGTATATATCTCAGCTTGTCGTGTTGTTCTTGCTCAGAGAGTCTAGAAAGGTTTGCGGAAGATATATACATATAGGGCAATTGACACTTCCGAAGACAAGACAGGCAGGCAAGCTGGCATATGTATGCGGATGGGGCAGACGGTAGCAACCAGATTGGCAGATCTTAATCGAATATGTCTCTTGTATCTATTAAATATCTGTCATGTTGGCCACGAGAACGAACAAAGGTCCTCCAGCATCACGTGCGCCATCAAAGTCCCTTAGTCATGCGTACATCGAACACAACAAAGCGAATCTGGCGACTCACGATCCAGCAAAGACACGACGACGCGCGCGACTTGCCAACTCAGAGGCTTGGTCCCGTAATACAGCATTCCACGCCCACCCTCCATCACGTTCAATCTCACGTCTGGTAGCAATAACGGGTCCAAAGAATAACTGGCATCGGATGGCTCAAACCCGATCCTCCAGCAAGAAACCCGCTGCGAGGGGGTCAGAGGCCAAGTCTATTCTCGTAAAAGACTACGAGCGGCGTAAAGACGACGGGAAAGCCATGGTTAATTCGGTCGAGTATCGACGTAAACAAAAGACGATGATGATGCCCCACGGCACGGCACCTGCCGACGCTATCATGTTGCGGCCGTCATTCTCACTCGATGAGCCCGTTCCCGCAACACCAAACGCAGCGACGGCCGGGGTCGCCACCGCCCACGGCTTCTTCGACCTGCCCGCGCAGGATCGCCGGCACTTTTTGCTGCTCGTTCTCTTGTACTTCCTCCAAGGCATCCCGATGGGGCTCGCAATGGGCTCGGTCCCGTTCCTGCTCAAGAACCACATGTCGTACTCCGATATCGGCATATTCAGCCTGGCGTCCTACCCGTATTCCCTCAAGCTCCTCTGGAGTCCAGTCGTCGATGCCGTCTGGAGCCCCTCGGTGGGCCGGCGCAAGAGCTGGATCCTGCCGATACAGGTCATGTCCGGCATCGGCATGCTGTTCCTCGGCAGCACCATGGAGCACATGATGGCGACAGCCGGCAAGGAAGGGGGTCCTACGGTGTGGGCGTTTACGGGCTGGTGGTTCTTTCTCGTGCTCATGTGCGCCACGCAGGACATCGCGGTTGATGGTTGGGCCCTGACGCTGCTTACGCCTACAAACGTGTCGTTTGCAAGCACGGCGCAGACGGTCGGGCTCACGGCCGGCCACTTCCTTTCGTACACCGTCTTCCTCGCCTTCAACTCGCCCGACTTTGCAAACCGTTACTTTCGGACGTCGCCGCTGGACCACGGCCTCATGACCCTTAGCGGATATCTTACGTTTTGGGGCTGGGCGTACATGGTGGTCACGACCGGGCTCGCGCTTTTCAAGACGGAGGATCGAGCCCGTGACGAGGACGGCGTCTGGGACGTGTATCGCATCATGTGGGGGATTCTGAAGCTCAAAAACGTGCAAGCCATCCTCGCCGTCCACCTGATTGCCAAGATCGGGTTTCAGGCGAACGAT
This sequence comes from Tympanopsis confertula, assembly GCA_026745395.1. Taxonomy (NCBI): domain Eukaryota; kingdom Fungi; phylum Ascomycota; class Sordariomycetes; order Coronophorales; family Scortechiniaceae; genus Tympanopsis; species Tympanopsis confertula. The sequence goes on along the minus strand of JAOYNU010110772.1, from coordinate 83,612 downwards.
GGCGTCACCAACCTCAAGCTCCTGGATAAGGGCTTCGGCAACGAGAACCTGGCCTTGACGGTCCTGGTTGACTTTCCTTTTGAGATTGGGATTGGCTACTACGCCGGCAAGTGGTCGCAGCAGTACACACCCATGCGCCTGTGGTGCTGGGGCTTCGTCGGACGTCTTATCTCGGCCGTGGTCGCACAGTCGGTCGTGTGGGTGTTCCCGGCGAGCGGCGTCGGCGTGTGCTATCTGCTGCTTGTCATTGCGTCGCATGTCTTGTCCACCTTTACCAACACCGTCATGTTTGTCGCCGTATCAGCATTCCATGCAAACATCTCGGACCCGGCCATTGGGGGCACCTACATGACCCTCCTGGCGACAGTCTGCAATCTCGGCGGCACGTTCCCGCGCTACTTTGTGCTCCGGTTGGTGGATGCGTTTACCGTCGCTGTATGCCACCCACCATCGTCGTCGACGACCGACCTCTCGGGTGGCGCCGCGAGCGGGCTGGGTCCCGAGCCATTTTCGTGCTCGGTCCAGGCGGCCAAGGAGCGCTGCGAGGCAGGCGGCGGCGTATGCCACATGGCCCGCGACGGATACTACACCGTCAACGTGCTGTGTGTCGTTGTCGGTGCGCTCACATTCGCCTGGTTCATTCGTCCCAAGGTGCTTGCCCTGCAGAAGCTCCCATTACGTGCGTGGAGGCTTGGCGAGACTGTCAAGGGCGAAGGGGATGATTGAAAAACGGTTCTTTTATTTTATTTTTGCTAACGTCATGTGTCGACAAGAACGGCGTTGTATCATTCAAGGCAGTCAGTCACTTGCCCTCCCTTTTTTCTTCTTTTTTTTTTTTTTTTTAAATACGTGTCTTGGGTCAGACGTCTGGTAGAGATTATATACATATAGCACAACGATAACGATGGCTCATGTACGGTAATACATACGTCCATTCTATGTACACATTTGGTAGAGGCATATTAACATATATAGAGGAAAGACGGACAGACAATAACAGAGGCTGCTATGGGGACGACGACGTTTTGGCACGCCAAGCCCGTATGTGCTCGTCGTGTAGTTCCCGGATGGCAGGAATAATCAAGGCCTCGATTTCTACGGCGGGATCCCCCTCGGGCAACAGGCTGGGGTCGAGCGGCTTCTGGTCCTGCTCGTCTGTTACGCGGACGTCGTCGGCCGTGGCATCGTCTGTGTTGGGCTTTTGCCTGGGCGGGACTCTGAGCCACGTATCCTTCCTTCCTGGGGCAACAAAGACGACCTCCCACTTGCGCGTTGCGAGGAGGTTCCCGACCACGAGATGGTGTTGGTACCGCTCAAGCGACATCCGCGCCTTGCGGACAAGCAAGCTGGGGTCCGTCTCGAGCTTGAAAGACACAAAGAAGCCCTCTGGCGCCCACCCGTCGACGAGATTCTTGAGAAACTTGGGAACAGGATCAAGGTCGATGACGAGACGCTTGGACCGGGGCACTCGAGGGTACGAGTCAAAGTTGTCAAAAGCTTCGTCGTCTTGCTGCTGCTGCTGCTGCTGCTGCGGGCGGGGATTTGACGTGACTACGGCTGCCGAGCCGGGCGCCGCGTCCGACGACGGCTCTTCGGCCAGGTCGGTGGATTGGATCTTGTGTTCCGACATGCGCTCCGGGGGCACGAAAAAGTCGGACGGCGCCGCAGCAAGGTACATTAGGGCGCGCGGCCCCAGCGGCCTCATCAATCTCGCAATCGCCCTGAGCTCGTACAGGTAGTCTGTGATGGTGACAAACGGCAGCATCAGAAGCATGTTTTCCCTCTTGGCGCGTGTATAGCGCCTGAGGACCTCGAGCATGCCAGGCCCGGTCGTTGTAGTAGTTGTAGTATTGGTAGTATTGGAACCCTTTGCGCCGCTGGTGCCCCATTCGCCGTGCTCGGCGACAACGACGCCGCTGCCGTCGGGCGCCTCCTCGAGGCAATCGAGAAACGAAGCGCCCGAGTGCGAGTAGTGGCGGGCATATGGCAGGAGCGAGAAGCGGCGGTGGAGGAATATGACGGCGTAGCCGGCGGCGAGAAAGTGCTCTGCAGATGTGGCGCCGCGCGTGCCGGCACTGAAGTTGTCGATGAAGCGGACGGTGTTGCGCTCAAGAGGCACCGTGGTGCCTCCCGACGTGACGAGGGCGACGCGCCGAGTGCTCGAGGCCGCCGTGTGGAAGGCGATAAAGGATGATGCGAGGGCCGTGTGCGCATCGAGATCGGGCGGAGGAGGGTTGGTGGAGAAGTAGTAGTGTTCGTCAGCGGCCGCTGCTTTGCTGATGCTGGTCGTGCCGCCAGGTGTCATGGTGGGTGGTGGAGAATTGTCGATGGGGGCAAAGCCGTCTGGGGAGGAGCAGTGACGCAAGTTGGGCAGAAGATGGATATGTAGATATATGGATAGATATGTAGATAGGCAGATAGACAGATAGACAGATATCTAGATAGAGATAGACAGATATTTAGATAGAGATGGACAGATATCTAGATAGAGATAGACAGATATCTAGATAGAGATAGATATCTAGATAGAAAGTTTATTCCTACGTCCACGTGATTACGTGGATTGACCGACCTAGATTGATCCAAACAGATCCATCAACGCGTCGTACAGTAAAACGTCAAAGTAAAAAGTAAAATAAAAGCACACAGGCAATAACATCCATCAACGCGTCGTACAGTAAAACGTCAATAACATGGACTCTTCAGCCTCTCCAGCCTCTCCAGCCTCTCCAGCCTCCCCGCTGGATCAAGAAATCATGCATCTCGAGGCAGAAAGTTTGTCGTCCCCTGCTGATATCAAGATATATCAAATCAACTGACGTTTGCCACAGTCGCAGGCGCGACGCGGATGCTCCAACTCCGCGCCACCGCGCTCCTACTTTCGTCGTCAACCGCCACAGCCCTTTCCGATCCACCCCAGCCGTCATCGCCGTCGTTGATATCGTCGTCGTCGTCGTCGTCGTTGTCGTCGCCGCTATCACACCCCCCCTCGCCGCCCACGCCGTCGTCTCCCACCCTCTCCACCTCGGACCGTGGACGGCTTCGCACCCACCTCGCTCGCCAGAAAGCGCACGCTCAACGGCACGCATACCGCGTCGCCGCCGGCGGAGTAACGTCGTTTCGCGTGCGCGATCCGGACCCCCATGCCGTTGACCAAGGCAGGGTTCTGGGCCTGCGCTTCGAGACCATGTCCAAGGGCCGCTTTCTTGCCCCGTACTGCGTCTTCCTGAACAAGCCATACACCGACACCCACCGGCCTGCCCGTGGCCAAGGCTCCGATGCCGACGCCCACGAGCATGACGTGGCGAGCATGCGTAGGCCGCCGCCGTCGAGCTTCCTACGAGTGCACAGGCATACCGTGCCTTCTTGCATACCATTGCCCGGTCTCGCGGCGCGTTACCTCCCGCCGCCATATCGCCATGAACGCGATCGAGATCAGGACCAGGACCAAGACCAAGTCCATGACCAAGAACATGAACAACAACCACAACAACAACGGGGGAGAATCACTCATAGTCAACCGCGTCCTACCCAGGATCTAAACGGCTTCGTACGAGCCCTGCGTCGTGAGATCATCTCCTACCACAACCGCCTTGGCCTGGTAGCAGATGCCAAGCGCGCCATCGAAGCATCCAAACTCGCTGCCTATGAGGAGTCTGCACGCCACGGCGACCATCCTGCCCCGGACACGCTTATCCAAGACGTGACCGCAGCCGACGCCGAGGTTAATCAGGTGCAGATCAGGTGGGCTGACGGTCGAACCGGCCGTGCCGTTATCAGCAAACAGGGTGTCATCGATAATCTGATAGTCTTTGACCATCAAGGGCAGCGGGTTTACCATGTCGGCCAAGCGCAGGAACTCGAATCGAACCAACATGGCCTTGGCGGGGACATGCTCGCTCGACAGCTGGGTCTGGTATCGCAGTCTGCCCTTGAAATTTATTGATTAATGGCCTATCTGTTGCCGCCACCAGGCAGGTCTCTTGTCACCGAACCGTCTGATATGGCAATTTATAGGCACATTACATGTTATTTTATTTGAGATATTAAAAAAAAAGAAGAAAAAAAGTAAAGTCAATATATCCCGCCCGGATAAATCTGCCAGTCAAAACGCCAGATATATGCGACCCCCTCGGCATCATATGCGTATCTTGCGGCATGAAAGCTTCAACCGCCTCCTCGCGTCCCGTGTCCGTCCAAGTACCTACTGATATCGAACCTTGAACCCCCCATCTGCCGCGCCCTTATGTAGTATCAGCCAAACATGATAACGATACAAGTGAATAGATAGTAACAAAAGAGCAAATAATTAATTTGACAAATGAAATCTGGCCGTCAGGCTTCGACCATGGCCAACCTAGCTCCATATCGGCGCATTCCGATAAGCCGGCGAGTCGTACGAGTGAAGCACTCTGAATGGATGCTGAACCATGCTCCGTGTTCTCAGATGATACCCTCGAACTCTTTGTCCATGGTGCGTAGGATACGACCCGGAGAGTTCGGCGCCGGTCTCAACGTCGGTATGCGAAAAATGGTATTCCGATTCATCGAGGTATGGCGTCGGTTGGCGGAACTGTGATGTCCGCTGCATCTGAGGGATTATCCGAGGGGTCGAAGCAAAGTGACCGCCCGATGCTGTCCGAAAGTCGTCGGCCAAGTTCTGACAGCCCGACGCACCACCGAAGCTTCGGCTCCTCCCTTGGTCCTGGTCATCAGTCCCAAGCCCGGTGATCCCTGAGCCAATGAGGCTCATGCATCTTCTCGGACCAGGAATTGCTTCGGGTCCGTTGCAATTTCCACGCGCAGTCCCTATTCCAGTGAACCCCGTGACCTCATCGCAGTCCTGCCGCTCCACACGGACATTCCCGTCTGTGCGTGTTCTCGGCATTGCCGGTCCGGGTGCCACTCTGCGTCCACGAACCCTGCTTGAGAAGCGATTGAGGATACTGACCGGAGGGCCCGGTGGCTGGGTCCGGGAGGGTGGTGCGGACCACGGGGGGCTGGTGGCTCCCGTTGGTGAATCTGGCAAGCTGTGCAGAGACATTGCTCTCCGAGATGGGTTCGCGGCATCATGAGCATCATCTTGCCCAAGAGCTTGGTCAGATGTTGCTATTGCTGCGGGATGCTGCATACGTTCCTTCTTGACACCCGTGTTACTAGTGCATTGAAACCGGCTAGTCGCAACCACGAGTTCACCATACCTATGGCATGTTTGCTCCGATCCTCTGGCCGAGCTACTTGCCGCTGTATCCCACACCGAAGGAGTATTATTCTCCACGGGTGCGGGCCGGGCCGTGGTATAAGGCTTCAAAGGGGGTATCGGCTTGCGCGCAACATGTAGGCGAGCGGACGGCACGGTGGCGGAAAATGACTGGAGAGACGCATCGCCACAAACCTCCAAGCTCCCGACACTGAATATCGTTTGCAGGGTCTCCTTGCTGGGTTGTCTCTTCAACGCCAGCCTATTTGTGATGGTGGGAACAAATCCGCGCTCGTGCAGCTTGGCCTCGAGCTCCTGTGGCACCGACGGCACACTGCGATCGAGGGCGTGGCTGGCGTAAAGAGGCGGCAGTGCCAATGACGAATTCCTCCTAGCACCACTGAAAAGCCGTTTGAGTTTGCTTGGCCGGTGCGATTCAGTCGCCTCGATACCCTCGACCGCAAATGTTGGAGCGTCAGGAACCGAGGCACTCGAGCGATGAGCTGTCGGACGATGAGCACTTGGTGGCGATGATGCCACGTTGGCCCGAGATTTCGGGCCGGGCGTGTGCTCGGCACGGAACCTACGATACTGGTTCGACATCGGGAGCCATGCCAGATGGTTGGGCCGGGTAGGCGATGTCGGGCTCTGCGCCTGTGCTGTGGAGGAGGACAACGGTGTGTTGTCATCCCTGCCTGACCTGGTTTGGGATTCTCCTATCATGTGCTGAGCCTCTTCATCAGTAACAGTCGTTTGAGCGGCCGCGGCCACGGCCACTTTTTTGTTGTCCTTGGAATCCTTCTCGTCCGCCATTGCATTATTGGCGATGGAGAATCTCACTCCCGTAGACAGCTCATTGTCCTTACCCGGCGAAGAGCCATTGATGGAGCCTCTGGTGGACTTCAAGGACATGTTGGAGCTATAGCCGGAGTCGGCTTTGGAAAGTGCTACCCCGCCTACGTGTGAAGACACGGGGCTGGTTGCTATCCCGCTGTCGGATCTTGAGACAGTCCTTGATGTGCGCTGGGTGGGATCAGGCCCCGGCCGTTTCTGTTTCGCATTCGGATCATCGCGCACAAAGAGGACTTCGTTGTCGGGCGAGTATTCGAGCGCGGTAGCCGCCGAGGGCCGAGGGCCATGGTCAGATTGGTGCGCCTCAGCTGCCGGAGGCTTCGGTGTTGTCTCAAGCCTCGCTGTGACGAGTTCGGGAAGGCGAGGGCTCTGGACCATAAACGGGGTGAAGTTAAGCAGATTGAGGAACGAGTTTTCTCGGGCCAGCTCGATTTGTGTGGCCTTGTCGGACCCGCTCGTGGTTTCGATTTTATTATTAATGCACTCGATTGGAGATTCTTCACCGAAGCTATCCACGGGGCTCAACGGTCGGCTTCGGGATTGACGTCTCGAGCTCTTCAGTACGAGTACATCATCTGCAGACCCACTGGTTCCTTGCCATGAATTCGATGTGGGCGAACGCTGGGATGACGGTATCTCAAGGTTGGTGGTGGAGCCTGCCCGTGTGCTTGAGCTCCCCCATCCCCATGGTTCGTGCTTCTCGCTATCGACATCCGGGCTCATGACCGGCGACCCGTTGACGATACGCAACGAACCGAACTTGATTCCTCCGAGCTGCTTGTAGTCGTCCTCGCTGGGCGTGAGGACCCGTACAACTTGATAGCCGTCCTCGGCGCCAAAGGTGGGAGGTGAAAGTGGGGCGGGGATCACCATGGTAAGCGGTATGGGGGCGGCGGCGGCGGCAGGGTCGTCGACTGAAGGGTGACGCGAGGCGCTATTAGGTGTTGGAGGCATGCTGTAGCGGGCTCCTCCTGTGTGCGCAGGGGTGACCAACAAAGCTGGAGGGGGCCTGGAGGTACGAGTGGCAACTCCAGGGGTCTGTATGATGGACCGCCGTCGCATCGGGGTGTACAGAGATACTTCGGAGCCTGCGCGCGTCACGGGAAGTGACGAGGATGGCGTGTTGTCGGTGGCGGTCGAAGGTGAGCGCAAATCTGGTTCGAGCGCGCCGCTCGAGGTAAGACTGAGACGGCGCTGGGCAGCCCACATTGTAGTCGAATCAATGTGCGAAACAGAGCCCCTCTTGGCCATGGCATATCTAGTGCTGTGCTCCCGAGACACACGATTAGCAGGGGGGGTCCTGGGCGTACAGACAGACGATGACGGCGAGTGTGTCCTACCTCTCCACCACCTGCGGGACGTAGCCCTCTCCCGCAAAGGACTCGGCTGCTGCTGTCATTGAATTTGCCCTGCTATTCGCAGCACACGCGACGTCGCGACTCTTGTTGCGCATAAAGCCCATACTGCCTCCGCTGTCTGACGGGCCCCTCAAAGATAATGATCTGAGCACGCTTCTGCGTTTCTGGGGCAGATCCGACTCCGGCTGGAGTTTTGTATCCGAATCCTGCGGCTTGGGGGCCACGGGTATGCAGTCTTCAGCCTTGAGATCGGGCCACGCCATCGTGTTGTTTGCATCTTCGGTGGTGATGCCGGTGATATCGGCCGGGGCGGCTAATAGGGTCGGCACGGGACGACGCGGCAGTCTCGGTCTCGGTTTATTCTGGAGATGTTCCCGAAACCTTCTCTGCAGGTCGCGCTGCCGCTGGTGGTGCTCCTGAGGTTGCTCCTGGGGCTGCTCCTGGGATTGCTGTTCGTTCTTGGGGTGCGCATACTGTTGTTTCAACTGAGCCAGGTTAAGCAAGCCGGGTGCCGGTCCATCCAGGTGCCTGGAAATCCGGGTCTTTGGAAGCCTCTGAGCGCTCTGCCGCTTGGAAGCACCATAGGCGAGAGTGATGTAGTCAGAGGGATTATCTTCAGGGGACATGGGCTCTGGGCTACCGAATACCAAAGCATCATGGGCGCGGCGTGCCTCGAGATCGACTGAGAAGTTATTCCCCATTGTCCCTTGAACTCCACTGACTCCGGCACCACCCACACCACACCACACCCCTAGTCTCCGGCCTTTGGGCTCCTGCGGAGGGCCGAGGAGACGACGAAGGCGACTCGAGCTGCTGCTCGTTTATCGTGATGGACATGGACGAGAGGACGCAGACATCTGTAGTTGTGGCCTTGGGAAGGGGGAGGGGTCGATCTTGTTACTGTGGTCGATCTCTGGGCAAGTGAAGTCGGTATAAACTCTCGCTTTGATGATGAGAAGACAGGCGCGCGTCAAACGGTCTTGGCTCAGATAAAGGGGGAGAAATGAGATAATAAGTCGACAACAACTGTAGGTTTATGACGGGCGGCACAAGAGCAAGAGAAAAGACAGCGGATGAGGCGAAACAACAGCCGATCGGAATTGGCGCGACAGGATAGGCTGTATCCGTACTGATGAGGACAAGGCAAGCTGTACCAATCTTTGTATGTAGTTGGGCGTTAGTTCCAGGTTATTTATTAAGGGTATCCCTCCCCCAGTCGATCGAGGGTATGGGGGTATGGGGGTATGGGGGCGACCGGGACCTTGCCCTGACGACCAGGGTGCTCAGGTTTCTGGTTCGAAATCAGAACACGGTGCCCCGGGATCTGAGCTTCTAGTCAACACGGCACTAATAAGGCGAGAAGACAAGTCCAAGTCCAAGGGGAATCGAGAAGAAGGGAAGAAAAAAAGCCAGCCAGTAATCCCGGTCAGATGGCCACAGACGAAGCAAACAAGCAAGCAAGCAAGCAGGCAAGTCAGCATCGAGGACGGATACGGACAAGAGAGAGGCCCAGAAGGAGGTCGAGGGGGAGCAGCATAAAGAGAGACCAGAAAGAAAGAGCCCAAAGGCCGTGCAAGACCTGCAAGACCTACCTACAAGATACTTGGTAGCACCAGACTTCTTGCCAGAGGGACCGCCGAGGCCAGCCAACAGGAAATACCGGAGTGAGAGATCGGTCGCATTCGCTATGCGGAATTAGCATCGGATGATTTTCCCCATGGCGCCCAGTCCCTCATCAGTCGCTCACACTGGTTACGATTTGACTTGGCGGTGGATAGGCGAACCACAAAACCAGGCACATCCATCCGACATCACACGCTCTGGTACATTTCTCGATCCGCACATGCCGAGAGCAAGCGCCACGCGACCGCCGTGCCGCATTTATATGCGTGGACGCCAACCGCGCGGAAAGGGACAGTTCTGGTTTGCTATGGCTTCGCGATATAAAACAATGCGATAACGCGAACGAGCAGGCCGTAAGCATTGGGGCTTTTGTGGCGGACTAATACATACCTAATGTACTCCCATACACTGAAATCGAAGAAATCAGAAATCCAAGTGTATATCAGGTAAATGGTAAATGGTAAATAGATATCCAGAGCCAACTTGCTCGCAAAACCATGCCACGCTATACCTATCTGGGTGCCTGACCTTCCTTCCTTCCGTACCTTAAAAGTTAAGTTAAATAAACAGATAACTGCTAAAGGAAGGAAGGAAGACGGGGCCGTTCGCTCCTTACCAACCACCCGCCTCTCTAGCAGCTAACTGCCTGCCAGGCGGCTTGCTTCCCCGCTCCCGGCTTCCCGACTTCCCAACTTCATGGCCGCATCTGGTCACAATGCGGTCAGACCGATGACGTATTTGATATCAGATGAAATTTCGTGGGGAAAGAAGGCGGAAATAAGGGAAAAAAAGAAAGAAAAAATGGGGAGAGGCCAACTGGCGATCGAGATTACACCCAGATTGCCCACAGTACGGATGCTATCTCCCACAGTGTCAGCGCTTCAATAACCAAGTTCCAACTTCATTCACCAGCCCCCAAAACGCGTCGCCGAGATGAGAGGAGATGGGTTTTGGGGGGCTGTTGTAACCCCACCAAAGATCGGAGCTCCGGCTTCCCTGTTACCTTCGGAAGCCGGAGCGATCGCGTGTCCTGCCATTCGGCACATTATCTCAGCTGCAACCAAAAAAAACAAGATTCAAGCAGCAGCAATCAGGATAACGTAGCATGGTCGGTCCTACAAGCAAGCAGACCTTGGTCAAGGCAGTGACACGTCAACGCCATTACAACATGAGAAGAGCCAGATAACTTGCATTCTCGCAGGAATTCAGGAATTCGACCCACTTAAAATAAGGTGCGCGCGGCTTTTTTTTTCTCCTTATTTTTTCAGGCCCGCCAATAAAGAAGATACTCCTTCTCCACTACGTGGGACCAATCGCCAGTGATTCGCATGTAGTGAGGCCAGTTGGTGGGTAATCAACGGAAATCTAACCGTATTCCGGCCTCGTCGGGCGTGGAGGATATGGAAAATCACAGAATGACTGGTGATGGCTGGCAGAAGGTTTATAAAAATCAATTCTTAGAATCAATTATTAAAATGCAACCGTAGATATTTTCTATTTTTATAAGAAACGACAGAGTGAAGACTCCGTAACTCTTCACTGATAATAACCACATAGATAACTTCTCCCCATTCTCCCTTCCCTTTCGCCCATTTTATAGGCGCATAGGGGTAGTTTGTGTTTTATTCGTGATCCAGGGTGGTCGGAACTAGGTCTTGACTCCCAATATTCCCTCTGCCAGGAATATGCCAGTAAAGTGCCTGGGCACTATCTGGTATATCCGTAAGCACTCTATCTAAACGTGATGCTGCACACTGCGAGGCAGCGCATGTCTTGGCCAAAGGCGTCAATACCCTGCCCGCCACGGCGTCTTATTAAAGTCCTAGAACCCCGTTCCTTGCGATAATCCCGGGTCTTGGCCGGATTAATTCTTGAAATTAGGGAAGTACTGGCTGTGCAATGTATACGGCCGCAGTGACCAAGCCAGGACAACAAGAATCATGACATGTGCTTGTCAGAATATCTGGCCAAGGCCAAGGGCTACTACCCCCCAGCCGTCCGGAGCGGCTCATTCTTATTTTATTCTTATTTTATTTTAACCACTTACCCACGTGACGTACTGCAGGTTGAACGACCCATTAAGCAGCTGTATCACCTATCAGCTGAAGTGGATTAGAGACAGGGCTGAGCCTGGACTGGTATGGATAGCCTCCCCCTCTTCTGGCTCGTTACCCAGCCAGTCACCTGGGAAATGAGCCGTTTGCTGGGAGCGATGCCCTCTTTTGCCCTTTGCCCGAAAACCGCTTGCGCCTCTGGCTCCCGAGTCTGTCATCGTGTTTCTGCTCAACGACAACAGCGCATTGCCCTACCGGGATCCGGAGTCAGTCCAGGAACCACGGAGCGAGCACGACTACTGGCCACAAGGCCGCGGCTGATGACGGCCTACCAGAGGCCTGGGTGAAGCTCTCCGTCTCATCGGCGAACGAGGGCCATCCATCGCCCGCCCGCGCTTCTTTTCCTCGCTGCAAAGCACCGCTCTCCCATATACAATCATACACCTGGCTATATAAGCCACCACAAACCATCGCCTCTCGAGATTCCTTCCAGCTGCGCAAAGCCAGACGCCGACACGCCCCACCCACAACATGCCTCTCTTTGGCGATACCGACAGGCGGTCCTTCCGCGCATTGCGAAACATTGTCAATTCATCCACAATCATATGCCCGACGCGTGATGGCTACCTGGTGCCGCGGTCGAATCCCCCACTGCCCCCGTCGCCGGAGACGACGCCGATGATGGAGTCGGCCTCGACCTTTTTCGGGGCCGACTCGGGCCAGTTTGGGCGGCCGCACCCCGAGATGGTCCCTCTGCCGGCCGATGGCAGTCCGGCGCCGCCGCACCCACAAAGAAACTACGCATATTCCGATTCGTGCGACTCCGCCTTTGCCACAGGGAATAACACATCCTCGTCAATCTTGTTTCCCGTCGCCAACGACAGCCCGCTGTTTCCCGATGGCTTTGCTGTTGACGACAACCAACTGAGCCTCTCTATCAGGAAGAAACTCGACAAGATATACTACGAGCTCTGCGGCGACATGCCAACTCTTTCCCGCGAAAGGTTTGTCGACTTCCTGCAGTGGACGCAGGGGGAAACCTATTCGGGCGAGCTGGACGACAAGGCCTGGCTTGACAAGGGCAAGTTCCTCGAGGCCTGGCATGCGATATATGGATGCGATGCGATGCGACCCTTGAAGGCCGACGACAAGGACCTGTCCAAGCCCATCACCAACTACTTCATCAACAGCAGTCACAACACGTACCTGATCGGCAACCAGCTGGCGTCGAGAAGCTCGCCAGAGGCGTATAGATCGGTGAGCCGCGCACCCCAGTGTTGTTTCCACCCATGCATGCATGAAAAGCTGATTGGTTGCCTTGCCCGGATTGACAGGTTCTCAGTCGCGGGTGTCGGTGCATCGAAATAGATGTGTGGAATGGCGACACGGCGATCGATTCGGCACCCAGGAGCCGATCTCGGTCCCCTAATAATAATAACAGGGATCACTCCCCGCGCGGCATGTCCGGGGGCAGCATTGGCCACTTCGCTGCGACCGTCATGGACAAGGTTGGCGAGAAGGTTGAGCATACACGCCACATGTTTGGTCGTCACTCGTCACCCAGTCCCCGCAATAGTCCCGACCACCGTGGTATCGCCGGTTCCGGTTCGCCGGGTGCCACCGGATCGTTTGTGCTGGAACAGAAAGACACCAACAGCACAGTCGACTCGGGACACTCCTCGTATCGATACCGCAACGTGTTCAACCCCGACGAGCCCATTGTGACCCATGGATGGACGCTCACGGCGCCTTGTGGCTTCAGAGAGGTCTGTCGTGCGATCCGAGAGTCTGCGTTCGAGACCAACGACCTGCCCATCATCATCAGCCTCGAAGTGCACGCGGATCCGGAGCAGCAAGAGATCATGGTCAAGATCATGAAGCAGGAATGGAACGGCTTGCTCGTCGAGGAACCGCTCGAAGGCTGCGATCCCAGATTCCGCCTGCCCAAGCTCGAGGATCTCAAACGCAAGATCATGATCAAGGTCAAGAAGGCCGCGCCACAGATGTTCGCGCCCCCGCCCACGAGCAGCAACAACGTTATTGGCCTGGCGGCGCCGCTGGGCATAAACGAAGACGACTCGGGCTCCGACATGGAAGACGCCAAGTCCAATCGCAGAGGCCTTCGCAGCCCTCCCTCCATCTTCAGCTCCCCGTCAACGCCGCCGCCGCCGCCGCTCCCGGTCACAAGTGGTAACAGTAAAAAGGTCCCCATCTGCGAGAACCTGAGCAAGCTTGCGGTGTACACGCGCAGCCAGCACTTTGAAAGTTTGGACACGCCCGAGGCCAAGCTCCCAAGCCACGTCTTCAGTATCAGCGAGTCTCGGATCCTCGACCTGCACACTACCCGCCACAGCGACTTGTTCACCCATAACAAGTCGTATTTCACGCGCGCCTTCCCATCAGGTAAGCGCATCGACAGCTCAAATCTCGACCCGAGCCTCTTTTGGCGCAAGGGAGTACAGATGGTGGCCATGAACTGGCAGTATCTCGACGAGGGCATGATGCTTAACGAAGCAATGTTTTCCGACGAGCTTGGATGGGTCCTCAAACCACCGGGTTATCTGAGCTCTGCCAAGGGAATCACTTGCCAGGCGGATGCCGCCAAGGAGAAGATTCTCAACCTTGTCGTGACCGTGCTCGCCGGTCAGCATATATATGCGGCCGAGGAAGAAACCGACCCAGTTGCCGAGCGGGCACGAACGAGTGCGCTGAGACCACAGGTAAAGTGCGAGCTGCACATTGAGAAGCCAGAGGAGAGAACCGGCGAGGAAATAGAAGGGGGCGGCCGCGCTCAGGGCGGCCAGTACAAGCAAAAGACACCAGCCAAGAAAACGGACCATCCGGACTATGGCGACGAGGGGGTCAGGCTGCAGTTCCTCAACATACCATATGTCGTCGAGGAACTTAGTTTTATCAGGTGCGTCGCTTTTTCTCTGCCGTGTTGTGTGTATCTTTTCGATAAACCCTTTTTTCGAACCCGTTTTGCATCATACACGATACGAGGAGTGTCCCGAGTCGACTGTTGCTGTTGGTGTCTTTCTGCTCAACCATCAGGCCATGGCCATGGACTCACCAAGCGGTGAGTCGACAAGTCCCAAGTGGTCTCGGAACGACTGCCGGCTTTTGTCTGCACGGTGCCGGACGACCGACATTTCAATGGCATGGCGCCATGGCGCCATGCCATCATCATGCCATTGATTTTGCATCTGCATCTGGTTCCGCATCTGGTTCTGCAGCCGCATGCAACATACCGCACCCTTGCTATCACGGAAACATACATTGTCATCTCATCTATGGATCATTGTACCGGCGAAACCGCTTCCAAAGTGAACCACAACATTTGTGTGTGTTGTCTTACCGGAGCAACGCAGCGGTTGTGCTGGTTTCCGACCGACGGCGGCCGTCAAGCAGGTTGTCGTATTCGTCGGACTGCGTCAAGCAGGTCGTGCAACCGTCGGTCCCCTCGTGTTGTATCTGTGTTTTGTTTTTCCTGGTCAGGCTGTCTCCTGTCTGTCATGGCACTAAGGGACGTCTGCACCGTGCCAATCTCTCCGTCTCCAGGTATCGTGTCGCTTCTCTGCTCCCAGCAAGTGCCTGGATAGCTCGACGCGTTGTCGTATCAGAATGGCTGCGGCATGGCTTCTCGACGACGACGAAACACTTGTCGTGGCTATCCGCTCCGTCATGTTCCTGAGGCATGCCTTTACTGACGGCAGATTCCGTCGATATCAGATTCAAGATTGAAGACGACTCCCGACTCGTGCCAGACAACCCAGTATCTCGCCTTCTCAACCCGAATCTGCTATCGTGGGCATGTATCCGCCTCGACCGTCTGAAGCAAGGCTACCGCTTCATCAGACTGTTCGACTCGAGGGGACGCCCGATCCGAGCGGGCAAGCTCTTGGTCAAGATTGAGAAGAGTCTGTCGGACCCCGCATCGAATCGGTGATGAAGAATGTTGTGTGTCAGTCACGACACGTGACCTGCAGATAATCACAAACCCTGAGAATTATATATCTTGTAATCTATCTAGTATATCACACCCTTATATATCACACCCGTTATCGCCAAGTCCCTACATGTCGGACAGCAATCGCCATAACACCGACGAACCCGCACAGCATCTCCGGTAGCCCACTCGATTTTGTACACGCACTACGAGTCTACGATACGGGACGGCTCTGGGTCCCATCTTGGTGACCCGGCAATAAGCTCAGAATGATGTAGGAGACTCGCATGTGGAGCTTTGTCCTACGACGCACTCTGCGCTGTGATCGAGATGTGATGTGGTCGAGGCATTGCCAGCAGTTCCACAAGGTGTTGTTGCTGTGGCCGGCGTGCTATGATGTGGTGCGACCAGCGCAAGGATCCATGTTTGGTCTGGATTCCTATCAGGACGGATCATGCCATGGCACAGTGGTATCTCGGCCTCCTTGAGTATAACGGAGCACCATCGTGCATCATGCCCGAGTTGCGGGTTGGGCATCCTCACAACCCAGGGTTGAGCAGGGCATCATCGAGGGAGGGCGGAAACCACGTGAGAGTCGATCCAATGCGGTCAGCCTCTTAATCCGGTCTCGGTGGGAGGTGGGCGTAGTGGTTGTTCATACAGCAAGTGGCACGTCCAATCTCTGTACAATATGGCCGATTGATTATACTTGGGTTGCACACGCACGCGCTGATACACACGAGCCGCTGAGACCAAGGGTCCATACAGACAGACACACGGGATGTTCTGGATAGATGAGACGCGATGGCCAGCAGCAACCCTCGGATCCAGGAACAAAACATCAAACACGCCGAGGGGACTGACGAGTAGACAAACTTGTCATGTGATTCCGAGTCAGACAAATAAATAGATCTCCAACTACTTACTTACCACGATGCCAGATTGAGGGGCGTATAACGCAAAGTAACGTCGAATGCAGCAGCAGCAGCTATAAAATGCGTGCGTAGGCATGGTGACTCGGCGTCGACATCATGTAGCACGGGGGAGGAAGGGTGGGGTTTGACGCAGATCTGCCACTCTATTCTTCAGCCTGGTTTGATCCCCGAGCTTTCGGAACGATACGCCGGACTGATGGCTTGTTGCACAGCAGCACAGCGGCAGCTCTCGGGGGGGAGTGATTGCACTCCGTATTGGATTGTTAACACGGTATGACCACGATGGAGACGCTCGATCGATCGACGATGAGGCGCGCCGGGTATAATAATGCATGGATGGGCATGGGAGGTGCGCCCAGGCGATCGACGGCTTCACCATCACGAGCTTCAGCCGGTATCCGCCCACCCGGTTGGATGCGACGTAGGGAGGGGCAGATAAGCCATCGTTTTTGAGTTCGCTCGCGCCGGTGACCGGATGGCTGGTCTATCTATCACTAATGATGGTGATAGTTGGTGCCGGTGTACCCGTATAAAAAGAAAAGGAGGACGGCGGGCATGTGGAATATCAATGAGCGGTCAGCATCCGACAAGAGACAGCCGCAGAAGCAACATCAGATTCATATACATAGGCAGATTTGATATGTCAGGTCGGTTGGGGGCTGAGCAGATCCGATGTGCTTGCCCATCAGGGAATCGCAATAGATGCCTATGGGTGGGTGATTGGGTGTCTACAGAGACAGATATATATCTGTGTAGGTACTTACTACCCTGCCCACTAGCTACTATTCGGGGTTAGGGTTGCTGGTTGTTCTGGGACTCACGAGGACGAGTGACGCCTTTTTCAGCTGCTTCGAAAATCCAAGGATCATCGGAAAGAAGCAACTCGGCGATGGAGCCAGCAAAAGTGCTGTGCACTTCTGCCATCGATTTCTGTATTGTAAACCGACCGCGCTCGCTTTGGTGTGGTTCTGGGAATCGTACTTGGGATTTTGCCAACGAAATTTTTTGCTGTAAACAAATCGATTTGCTTCTGCTCGTCCGCGTTCCCCTAGCACCATATTATGTGTATTTTTTTCCCTAATACAGTCGCACCTGTACCACGACGGGTGCCTGCGCCCAGATTGATCTGCTCGCTGCCGGTTCAACAAACAGCAAATGGCTGCAACCAAGTGTGTACACACAGTTCTGTCGGTTTCCCACGTGTCCTCTTAATTCATGACGGATGCCGGGATTGGGTGGCCAAAGCTTGATATCATCCTCGGGCCAACATGCCCCGGTGGTGCTCGGCGCCCCAAGCCGGCGCGCAGTGCCTTTTCTTGTTGTTGCCTCGATCTATCACATCTCACATGTCTCATTGGAAGATTAAGAGGATGAGAGGATGTGGAAGGGGAAGGGGAAGGGAAGAGCGGGAAAGCCCCAATAGCCGCACTGAGTCTTGTGACAAAAGTCTCGGAACGCCTGCGTGCAGGGGGCACCATCATCGCGGTTTATTTCTTATTTCTCTATTCCTTTTCTTTGCTTCCTTCTTCGCGCTAGTTATTGCTCTATAATAGCTCCGCAACTCTGCCCCAGCAAACATATAACACATATCCGCGGTGACCTTGTCCCTCAACGAGAATGACACACAAGTCACATTTAATCCACCATGCTCTGGTGGGGATGGCTCTCTGACCGCCGGTTATTTGATACAAAGCAAGCCCCACCCCTACGATGGGCCATGATGCTGAAATAGCCGTCGGAGGGAGGGAACGGATAGACGCGTCTTGGACATTACCTTCGGTATTTACCCATCTGTCTGCCCTTGATATGGACCGGTCAAACTGACTAACCCAACCGTGTCACATCCGAAAAAAAAATTGTATCCCTCGTCTGATTCGGTCTGCTCTCGTGGCCGGGCTCCCAGGTAGCATCTTCGTTCGACCTGGCACATTGCTGGCGGCGTACGACATGGTGGAACCGATTAGCAATTTTAGAAGCTTTTATGACATCTACATTTGACCTTTTTGCCGACTTGCTGCGGGATCAGACACACCTTGGCTGTGGGTCTCTCAAGGTCTGGAGCAATGAAGGACGGACCACGCCTGGACTTGAGAAAACTATAAAGACTCGACGAAAGGCCTCAACATCTCCAGCATCTCCTCCATCCTCATGAGAAATTTACAGCTCAAGATCTCAAGCCATCTTGCCGATTATATTATATATCTCTCTCTTTGATCTCGTTGCCAACACCAGCGTGTGCAGACAGACAGACATACATTCACTGCCAGTCTCTTGCAACTCTCTCTGGCAACATCTACCGCTGATATAAAAAAAATGAGCATCCCCATCGCCATGTTCAACAACCCTGCCTTGATGCATCAGTTGGATCAGTTGGAGGACCTCCCTCTTCCGGGGCCTTTCCGCACCATCGTCACGGGTATCGAGGCTGGTGACATGCACAACTACGGGGTGAGTGACAACCCAAGGCTCGCCCGCTTCCTTGACCGAGGGTCGGCCACTAACATGAAAAGCAGAACCTTCCTGGTGTGAAGTGCCCGACGTGCGATGCAGCCGGCAAAGAGAGCTGGGTTATACCGGGAAAACGCTGCGCCACGTGCGGGACAGACTGCTGAGGCACCAAGATCTCCTCTCCACGACGCACCACGATGCAGCGCTGGCACATTATCTCGTCGTATCCAATATGCTGCTTTCACTTCTTCGCTGCTGCCCTTTCATGTGTTTGCGATCCCATTTGTTCCTGGTCACGCCAAAAAAAAAACAAAAAAAAAACAAAAAAAAAACGGAAAAGCATGGTGCCGGCGACGTATCAAGTCCTTTTTTTTTTCAAACTACAAATGCGCATATTCTTTCCGGTTCGAGAGATCAAGTGCATTTTTTTTCAACAGGGGCTTTGAAAAACGGACAAACGGGCTCGGGTGTTGGTTGCATGGAAACACGGACAACGAATTGTAATAGGATTTGCATCATGGCAAGCCTGCATGTAATATAGCTTGGTATCAAGAACCAGACATCAGTAGTTGCTTGCTCCCTCGCCCACTCTCTCTCTTTCTGTCTCTTCTCCTTGTTGTATGTCCTGAATAGATGCCGTACCTCGAGACTGCTGGCTGGCTACCTCGTCCAAGAGACACTCGTATATGAGAAGACGACATTATATGATATTGAAGCCTGCCCAGCAAAATAAACGAACACGGGGTTGCTCTTGTGATCCCACGGCATGTGGAACGAGCATTCGGCATCTGTTCCGATGCCAGCTATCCTTGGAGACCGGATCTATAAGATCTACGGCGACCTCTGCGGAGCGCAATCGATAGATGTCGGAATCCCGACACAATGATTGGCAATTCCGGCTCAGGGTGACGGGCTGACGGCTGTGTGACCGCCATCTCTGTGGTGGTGATTTATTATTATTATATTATTATTATTATCGAGGTGACCGTGGAAACAGCCATGATGGGCCAAGCACATGCACGGCGCACCATCTCCGAGTGGGCTCCTGCGATCGACCGTGATATGTCAGATCAGAGGCGGTGCGCTGGTTGAGCCTCCGAACCCAAATCCAGACAGGAGACAGGCAGTGGCCCGATCTTGTTGATCAGGCAGGTGGAGCGGATGGCATGGCGTGATTGGCGAGAGGCGCGCTGAATGTTGTCATGACATCACGGGCATTGGAAGTGCTCCAGGCGTTCCATGCCTGACCCCGCCCGAGCATGCTGGTAGCATCATCGTCGATATCTGTATCTGTATCTTGTTGTGGACAAGCACATATCCTCTCGATCCAACTGCCGAAAGAAAGCCTGCCACGCCGCCACTCGTGAAAATGGCCGAGCGGAGGGAAGGATATCGTGCGTCGCATGCATCATTACATCAGATGTTCCACCCCAGCGGCTTCCAACCGATTAATCAAGGATCTGGCAGTGTGGTGCGTGCTCCGCATGCCCAAAGCAGGATCTCGTTGGTTGGCCGTGGCTCGGGGGCCAAAGTTTCTATCCACTCTGGCATGTTGTTGGTAAGTAACCTTTCTTTCCTTATTTTTTTTATCTATTGATTTATTTGTTTCCTGCCAAGTAGTTATTCGGTGTCGCCGGGATACAAGAGCGAGAGAGTGAGTGTTTGTTTGAGAGAAGCTGACAAGCCGCTGAGGTGGGGTCTTGTCTCGAGGTGGTTCTGGTGGGGTTGATTAGGGAGGGGCAAAGGGGCTGGGGCAAAGAGCACGAGCAAGTTGGTTGAAGGAACATCAACTGCAGAGCAAGCGCTCTGCGTGCTCCCAAGAGCAAGACGTGAGATAATACAGAACATGTGTATCTACAATTCGATTATTATTATTATTATAAGGGAGATGGGTCGATACACGCACATGACGAGCTCGTGGGCGACGCGGTGGTGTTGACTATGCCCTGTGACCAAGTCGTAGTTTATGCATGTGCTGAAGCCTGGTGTCCTTTTTGATGCTTGATGACAACAGCGACGACGAGGACATGACCACTTGGGGTTGCGCCCTCCCCCCCCTGCAAATCTTGCAGTGCTTGGGCGGACTTGGCTGGCCGATGGGTACCGACCCAGAGATGAAATGACTTCTTGTTGGCCATTTACCTGGCCCGGGATGTGATGCGGCCTGCGAACCTGGCTGCTCTGGCCGCTCGGGAAGGGCTGATCCAAAGGAATGGAAATCAGATCAAAAATATCTCGGACAATTCCTTCCAGACATCCATCTACCCAACCGCTACGCTGCCACAATTTATCGATGCCCGAACCGGAGCTACGCGCCTCACACAAGTCGAGAGGAGGGTGTGTGAGAAAGGTTGACGATGACGACGTTTTTCCGTGGGGTTTCTTCTGACCGCACTCAGAGGTCCAACCACCTTCTGGAAGTTTTCGCCTGGCACGGTAGCATTCCCGGGATATCCTGAGTTGTGAGGGAAGGGAGGATTATGGCAATAATAAGCTTCAAGCCTTTCATCTTTTACTGCACCGTACCTGATGAGCTGAAAACCCAACCATGTAGACTAACTAGATGGACTACTCGCCGGCCATAGCCGCCCAGAGTCCGGATGGACGATGCTGAATGAATGAATGGCCTGCCTGGTCAATTGATATCAGAATAACAAACCGAAACAAAAGGCCCGGTTTAAAGGGCGATGCTGGATTCATCTCAACATAGACCGCTCGCTGCCTGGCCAGCCGCCGCCTTTCCATGCTTTATCTCATGTGCCGTTGTCCTCCCACCCTTTTCTTTCTTCCCCCCTCTTCTATCTATCCAGTTCTTCTTCCCCTCCTCATGATTCATCCATCCACTCGGGTTGTCTGGATACGGGCGTGTTTCTGGTGTGCTTAGGAGGTAACCCCGCCTTGCCCGCCTCTGCCCAACCACGCAGAAACGAACGAGGGAAGAAGAGAGAAGAAAAAAAAACTCATCGATCCTTGCTTCTCCCCCCCTTCCCTGCCGTTCCCCCGTTCCCACCCATCCACCACCCATCCATCCATCCATCCATCGCTGGAGAGGGAAGAAAGAGACATCATAAACAACCTGCTGCACAAGGACAGGACGGAGCGTTACCCAAAAAATCATACATTGCATTTCCCAAGCCTTTTGGTCCAGTCCTCTCCCCTACTTCATCAACTACATACTCAGCTCAGCTCTATCCTATACACCCATCCCTTCCTGCCTTGGAACAACAACAACAAACCACCCCCATATAGCCCGTGGCCGCCGCCGCCCTTCTGACCAGAGGTCATACTTTTTTGCCCACCATGTCTCACCACCGCTCGACCGACATAGAGGACCGCTACTATAGAAGCAATCCGCTCTCCCCCGTCGAAAGAGCTTTCAGGGCAGAAGAGTCGTACGAACGTCGTCGTGCCCGCTCTCCCAGCCCACGCCGTGTCACTGCCACAGAGATTCTTGAGCGTCGTGGCCCCCCTTCCTTTCTCGAAGAGGAACGTATCCGTCGCGAGCGCGACGGTGACAGAGTCCTCGTGAGACGTGAGGTCGAGACCAGAAGGCGAAGCCCCAGCCCCGCTCCCCGAGGCATCCTCCGTAGGGTCAGGAGCGTGAGCCCCACCCGCGAGGAGATTGAGAGAATCCGCCGCGAGGAGGTCATCCGCACCAGGTCCCCAAGACTCCGTTCGAGATCAAGGTCGCCCAGCATGGAGACCCGCCTAAGGAACAGATTCGACGAGAAGCGCTCGCTGGAGGAGCATGAACGAACCGAGACGAGGATCGTCGAGCGAGAGAGGAGAATGAGATCGTCAAGCTCCTCCAGGTCGTCCTCATCTTCCCCACCACCGCCCGTCATCCGCGGACCGACAATCGAAAGGGAGGTTGTGACCCACTACCGCGACGTTGATCACGGTAAGTTTGTCTGTCCCCAAAGCAAACAACCAAAGTTGCAGCGCTTTCAGCTACCTACCCCTCACCTACTTTTCGTTGGTCTTGTGTCGTTGCTCACTGACGTCACCGTCTCCCACCCTCAATAACCTGCGACGAATTTTGATTTTTCGGATGTAATTTTAAGTTTAAATTTAGATTTACTTCTTTGACTAATCTTTTTCTTGGTGCAGGCGTCGTGCAAGCCCGTCCCCAACCTCGCTTCAACCATGTTACAGCTCCCTTCCGTCCCCGGTCTCAGAGCCGCGAGCGCCGTGCGCCCAGGTTTGCCTCCGAGATTGATCTTCTCTCACCGGCTTATGACGAGCTTCGCATCACCGATACCACTGTTGATGACCGCCGCTCCCATACCCACTCCCATAGCGTGAGCTCAACTCATCGGCGATCCCACTCGGCCGCTCCCATGTCGCCTGGTGACCGGGAGGAGGCCGAATACATCACTGGCCGTATCGATTCCCGCGGACAACCTGGCGAGGCGAGGCATGGAGTCACCAAGCAGTAAGTTCCCTTGCATAGTCTGGACGCCGGTCTGGTCGCTGACCCTGCCCATCTTCAAAACAGATGGGAGATAATCGATGTGCCTCCGGGAACTGAGCGTGTCCGCATGGACGGTGCGGGAGGTGCGGGTGTTGACGTCGACTGGACCCAGTATAGCGGTGTTCGTCGCACGCGCTTTGTGCCCGACCGCGACCGTGACAGCATGCACGGTGACGAAGAGGTGCACATTCAAAGGTCGAGCACGACTGACTTGACACCTCGAGGGCTTGAGAGGGAGCGTGAGGTGCACATCGAAAAGGTCACGGATCGCAAGATTCTGCGCCCGTCCTCGACCATGCCCCCGCCGCCCAGGAAGCCCGACATGTGGACCGAGATCACCAAAGATCTTGTCGTTCGCCAAGCTGTCGAGGCTCTCGGCTATGATTATGAGGAAACAGACTTCCACTTTTACGTCATGCAGTATCTGCAATATGTAAGTTCCTTCCCTGGCTCGACGGTGTTGGTGCGGTGCTGACGGTTTTCTTTTTTTCCTTTTTCCTTTTCCCCCCTTTTTGCTTGCTACAGGAGGATGTGGTTGAGTTGATCGAACTATCCGATGACATCCGACGCCGTCGCCGTGACCGGGCCGGCGATTGGGACAGGGTAGGCCACTGGGAACGACAGCACCACATCCGGCCCCTCCGTGGCTTGGGTTACGACGAGGTCGACCGCGTTGTCGAGAAGAAGAAGGTTTACTATGACAGACCCGAGAGGCCTGGCATGAGATACCGCTAGACGGTCACCTGCCACCTACCTACGTTGACGCCTTTATCCTCCCAGCAGTCTTTGCTTGCTTTCGGACGACGTATGATCTTGATCGGTGGCCTGGCCCCCGATGGATGATGACTTATCCCCGTCTGCCAGTCAGCAGATTCAGGTATCGGGATTCGACAGGTGACAGCGAGAACACGGTGTTGGAGGCGCATCCTGATGATCTTTTTATGTTTTGGTTTACTTTCTTCGCTTTTTGTTGTTTCCAAGGCATCCGTCACGCCATGTTACCCACTGGTTGAAATGTTGTTCATGCGATGGCAGGGAATCTGGGAATCTGGGATTCTGTTGTCATGTCTCGATGAGCTACGAAGACAGGGTCAGAATGAGAAGTCGAGGGCTTCCACAATGAGACTGTTTAGGACTATGTACGATTTACGAATAACATCAAATGACGAATGGATACATGTTCATAGACTCGTAACTACCGAAGAATAGAAAATACTGGCCAGGCAGGATCTCGCAAGCGAGTGCTAACAATCTTGACGTTGTATGGAATGATGTTTTATATTTATGTCTCGTATCCGGCTAAACTTTTATAAGGATGCCCCTGGCTGTGGCTTGATGGAGATAGTGTGGCGTGTGGCGCATCCGATCCCCTTTGCCTTTGAAGCCTGGGAGCGCCGGATCCGCAGCAAGTGATGTGATCATGATTACTGGCGATAACCTGACTGATCTCTAAAAGCAAAGCCATCAATGACGAACACCTCGTCATCTGTGCTGCCAATAGCCGTGTGCCGACACACCCGCTAAGCTACCAGCCCATTCAGGTTTGGCCGCCGCCATGACATCCCGGCTGCTCGGCAACCCGAAAGCAACGCGGGAGGACCTGGATTCGGGCTCTTTCCTTTCAGCCCTTGCCTACGACGACGATGCCGCCTCCCTCCATTCCCGCAGCGACCAGGATACCGACAGTGAAGATGACGAACTCCAACAACGCGCGCGCAACAGCCGCGAGCTCGCAGCCCATGACCGCATCGTCCTCCTCGAGGAGGAGGAAACCGATAAGCTCGTGACGGCGTCACGGGCCAGCCGGCGTCGATCTGGCAGCGCAGGGCCGCTGCTTATCACAAAGGCCGCGAAACTCCTCACCCGCAGACTAAGCAACGGCGCCAGCGGGGCCAACTCGTCGTCCGAAGCCAACAGCGTCAAAAGCTGGAGTAACAAATCGGCCCAAGAGGACGAGAAAGAGAAGCGTCGTGCCAGGAGATTACGGAGGGAGCGTAAAAAGGACACGTTGCTCTCTCGGGCCGAGCACGGCGAGGATGGCGCGCTCATGTACGAGATGGAGGAAGGTGGCATGAGAGAGGGCAGCGATACAGGAGACAGCAGTGACCGCGACGACAGCGACGATCTGGACCGCCAGAAGCTTTCGCTGGTGCATGACGCTCAGCACGGGAGGGGCTGGGACCGCTGGATGCGGGTGCTGATCCACAGCGTCATCATCGTCGGCTTCGCACTTGGCGTCCTCGCTGTGTGGAAGCTTTCCATCAGGAGCAAGTCGGGCGCCTCGGACCCCGGCGCCGTGCGCATCGTCAGCAACGGCACGGCATTGTTTGCGCCTACGAGCATCATCATCAGCCTGGACGGGTTCAGGGCCGACTTTTTGCAGAGAGGCCTGACCCCGAGGCTCAACGCCTTTATACAAGAAGGGGTGTCTCCCAAGTACATGACTCCCTCCTTTCCTTCCGTCACGTTTCCGGTAAGTTCCTTTCGTCCGTCTCTGTGTGTGTGTGTCCCTTTCAGGGGGGTTGGTTGCCCACTTAACACAATTCGTCAACAGAACCACTACACCTTGGCGACCGGCCTCTACCCGGAGAGTCACGGCATCGTTGGCAACAGCTTCTGGGACCCCGCGCTGCAGGATGAGTTTTACTACACCGACCCGGATAGGAGCCTTGACGGAAAGTGGTGGAAGGGTGAGCCGTTCTGGGTCACAGCCGAGCTGCAGGGCATCCGAACCGCCATCCACATGTGGCCAGGGAGCGAAGCGCACACCTCCAGCAACGCGAAGCCCAGCTTTGTTGACAAGTTCAACATGAAGGAGCCCCTGGACAACAAGGTCAAACGAATCTTTGATTTTCTCGATATGCCCGGCCTCGAAAGCCCGGCCTTTGATCCCAAGGCGACGCGACCCCAGATCATCGCCGCTTACGTCCCCAGTGTCGACTCGGACGGTCACAAGTATGGCCCAAACAGCACTGAGATACGGGCCACCATCCAAGCTGCCGACAACATGCTCGACTCCATCTTCAAAGGCCTCGAGGAGCGCAACCTGACTCGGATAGTCAACGTCATGGTCGTTTCGGACCACGGCATGGCCACGACTGATACGGCGCGACTGATACAGATCGAGGATCTCGTCGACATGGACAAGATCCAACACAACGACGGCTGGCCGCTCTATGGTCTACGCCCCAAGAACGAGAGCGAGGTGCAAGCAATATACGAGGGGCTCGTGGAAAAGGCGAAGACGAATCCCAACTTTGACGTGTACCTTCGGGACGTCAACATGCCGGAGCGTTACCACTTTTCAAAAAGCGATCGCATTGCGCCTCTGTGGATAGTTCCCAAGACGGGATGGGCCATCGTCAAAAAGGAGGAGATGGTGGTGACCGAGGCTCTCGCGAAGGGACATGTCTACCACCCTCGAGGTCTCCACGGATACGACCACGAACATCCACTTATGAGAGCAATCTTTGTGGCACGAGGCCCTGCCTTTCCTCATCCTCCAAACAGCCAGATCGACAACTTCCGTGAGCCATCCGTCGTTTTATTTGTTTTTCTATTTTTTTTTTTTTTTTTTTTGCACGGCCAATCTGCGGGCTCCGTGGATCCACGAGCACTTCTGCTAACGCCTGACTGCAGAAAATATCAATGTCTATAATATCCTATGCGACTCTATAGGCATGACGCCAAGGCCCAACAATGGTACTCTTCGCCTCCCTTTGAACCCAGTTGGTCTGCATGATCCCGAAAACACGCCTCAAGTCCCGGAGGATCCCGTCCCGCCCAATAGCGTGTCTTCTGCTTCGATCTCGCCTTCTCTTGCGTCCAGCCCATCGCCTTCCGCCGCCGCAGCCCAGGGGCTTGAGACCGCAGCCGACACTGGTCCTGCGACTTCTCCTCCAGCAGACTTGATCGATAATGCTCCGGCGCCTACGTCGTCCAAAACGCAGGGCAACGACCAACACGAAGACGGCGATGAAGACGACGACGAAGGCGAAGCACAGGACGAGACAGAGATTAAGCAGATCGAATCGACCATAGAGGGTTTCTGGGATTGGATCACGACAGAAGCGGAGAAGGTTTGGGGCAAGATCTCAGGCCACATGGGGGCGGGCGATGGAAGTTCTGCGTAGATAGTAAAGAGGAGGTCAAATGTGAGCAGACTGGACGCATTCATTGTAGCATTTTAGCCTTGCGCGGCGTGGCTGTTCACGTTTGGCGAGCGTTCCTGGTTATATAGAGCGTTTCCTATTGTCAATATATGGATAGATATCTTGGCATGGCGCCTCCTACAAGGAGCATTTCTGTGAAATCGATACCCGATTGGCACTCGCGCTACATAACACTAATACGGAGGACCAAAAGTGGGACTTGTGTTATACCGGATATATCGTATAGGTTCGAATCCTATCAGCGCTCAAGGTCATATATAGGTAGGCATTTCGACAAACATGTTCAGTTAAATACAGCTGATATCATGTTTTGGTTGTGGGATATCCGGGCTATATATATATTACAATCAACGCGTATCTATAGATTGTATATAGATATATATATTGATGAATTAAGTTGATAGTATAGTAAGACGTAATATTATAGCGTGGTAGCCCTGCTTCAAGATAACGGCTATAAAAATCTGGAGCGAAGCCAAGCATCCCTGGACGGAACAAGTGTATCTTGGGCGTACTTCATTCATGTTGCTCATGCCATTTCCCAGATATATCTGCAAGCTCCGTAGATACTTGCCATTCATAGTCCTTAAATATGTAGTCTACATACCCAGCGGCGCCCGATATATATTCTCATTTCACTAATGAATTATCAGCACCCAGGATGGCACGAATTCATAATTTTCCCGAGTAACTAACCGCCTGGGCAGGCTCCAATGGCCAGAGTAAGACCCGAGTCGCCGCAATCCAGGCTACGGCTTGAGTCGTTCAGCTCAACGAAACCTCCATGGGCAGTATCACCAATCCAGACTGTCCTTCTTTTCAAACTCCTTGGTTTTCGCTGTCCTCGGCGCCTCGACAGTCGCGTCGCCCTCTCCATTTTGCTCGCCGCTGGCTTCATCCAAAGCTTTCTCGGCCGTCATGTGTCGTGCTTCCTCAAGGATATGAAGGTCCAAGCCGAAGCTCTTGACCTGCTCGTCAATAACGGCTTTCCATTTCCGTATGAGGGGGTGTGCCTCCGCAACATCTGCAAACACCACTTCGTCGCCCTCCTCTTCCGGCTTTTCGCCCCGGAGGTTGACCGCGAAGGACCATGTGCCGTCCGGCTCCCAGTACCCGGCACCAAAGATTGTTTCCGCTGTCAACTCGGCCTGCGCGTCCGACAACATCTGCGATTCCTGCGTTGCCTCGGCGATCCCCTCAAGTATACCTAATATCTGGCCTGCGCGGAGCCCGATACTGCCCCCCAGAGAGAAACCCTCGTCAAATCCCGCTTGTATGCTCGTGGACTTGGCCTCCGTGAAACCCTCGCGATACCCAGACGTATGATGCAGCGCGTGCAAACGGGGAATGTCAGAGGGGTGGACGCTGAGTGGGGCTGATCTGCCATCTGAGGGAAAGGTTGCGTCTCCGAAAACATCATCGAGGAGGCTGGATGATGGTATCTCGTGCGGTTCCTCGATATAAGAAGGCATATCGGATAGAAGTTGATGTTATAGAGTCGAGCATGTTTTATTTTTCTTTTGACGGGACCCTGGTAGTCTTGGTGGGTCTGGGGAAGTTCGTTCCTTGCAGAAGAATCCGTAGAGCACAATGGATGATGGAGGGAAGTAAGCGAATGCGTTTCAACAACACCCAGGGCTGTTGGTCTAGCGGTATGATTCTCGCTTAGGGTTACCTGTTATGCAATTAACGGTGATTTCTAATATGCGAGAGGCCCCGAGTTCGAATCTTGGATAGCCCCTCTTTTTTGCATTTTTAAGCATTTTTCATAGTAGCCTCTCTTTAGTGATTAAACCTGTTTATATTTAGTCTAACCTTCTTCTGATGACATCCGTATCTGTCCTCGGAATAAGTTTTCCTTTGTTATTATTATTCCATGGCAGATGGGCGAGACCGAGGCCTCTGACTGTCAGCGGGCCTGGTCCAGTCGAGCCGCATCCGACAAGTCCGTCCGACTTTTCAGAGGGCTACATCACTGGTCTCGACAGGCCACCTTTGCGGCCGAATACCACGCGAACACGATGTACAACGGGGTTCGAATGGGGCTTTGGCCGGCTGACGGGGTCTTCCACGACAGAAATTTTCCAACCAAGAGGCGATTTTCCACAGACTCGGAGGCGAAATGGTGAGGGGAAAACATCCACGTACCCACATTGCACGACGCATCGTCCACTCCAGGTTGGATACAACATTCAAAAGACTGCCTGCCCGGAAGCCAACCACCCAAATAACCTGGGCCGATGACATCGCTTCCGGTGCTGTAGAGATTTATTATTTTCAGGCTGCGAATCGGATCGGATGGTTGCTGGCCCATATTGCGGCTCGGTTGTACATCTGGCATCTCGCATCTCACATCTCACATCTCACATCTCACATCTCACATTACCACTGGATAATTATCAGCTATCATAGGTACTCATGTTTGGTGGCTGGGAATGGCATCACCGTCTCCTCCCCCACTACCGGTCCCAGGCACCGCCCAGCCCTCCCGCCACCTCGCCCGTATCCATAGCTGCAGCAGCTGCAACTCCATCTGCAGGCACTGAGAACCCCGCAGAGCCGGTTGGACTCAAATCATGGGAGCCCGATCTGGAGATAGAGTTGGTGGCCAACCACGCTGTCGGAAGGGACGAATTGATTGAGTGTCATTATTTCAGCTCGGATGAGGACAATAGGACGGATGAGAGTGCAGCTGGGGATGCTGCAAGTGCCCGTCATAGACACAGGAGCACCAGAAACGACCGATATTCGAACAACAACAACATCAACAACAACGACAACAAAAACAACGACAACAAAAACAACGACAACAACAGTGACGTTCCAATCCAGCTCTCCGTCGTGCCAGTTGCATCGTTTTTCCTGCTCGATCTTCTGCAGGCTTGCGAGGACGAGGCCGCCGCTGCCGCTGCTCCAGGCGGCTCACATCAACGAGTGCTTCATTGGCCCAGTTCGGAAGAGACAACAACTATGGAGCTTGGCTCGAGCCGAAAGCTCAATTTCCACTCCCGCCAAGACCATCGTCTCTACCCTCATGATGGCGAGCCTCGTAAGTTCGACCCTGATACTTGCTCTTTTTCAGGAATATCCCTCCGACCGCTGTTATATATACTTTCATTTTCATTTCATTTTATTTCATTTTATTTTCTTTCTTTTTTCTATTTTATTTCTTCTTTTTCTTCTTTTTTTTCTTCTTTTCTTCTTTTTCTTTTTCCCTTTTTTTCTATTTTTTACTTACTTCCCTTTTCCACTTCTTTTTTCTTACTTTTAAAAAAATAAAATTCGACGCCTCTTGCTTTATTCCGAGCTCACATTTCCGTTTGATGCAAACTGTTATCACGTTAGTTTTCTGACCTGGCATGAACATCACCAGGCTCCTACCTCAATGCACCCCAGTTTTTCGGGACTTCCAGCCCGTCTGAGAGCTCGCAAGACACTGCCCGCCCCCGCCACCAAGTGCTGGCGGCCGAAGTTGACTCTGAGGACGAGCTCCGCGCCGATCCCGACACCGGTTCCGAGGTATCATCGCCGCCGAGTGTGGTCCCGTACGCCCCGTCACCCCCAGTCGGCTCGTTAGTACACGATTCGGGGTCCCACAACACTACCGAAGGAGAGTACGAGTACGAAGACGACGACGACGACGACAGTGACAGTGACAGTAACGACGACAGTGACCTCAGCGACGACAATACCTCCCGAGAGCTGGATGATAAATCCGAAAATAGCGATCCAACACAGGAACTGTTCGGCTCTGCACTCACTGCTGCAGCCACTGCAGCCGCAGCAAAGGCAAGGATGGTCTCGGCCACGCATAGAACATCTCCTGTATCACGCCGGGCCTCACAGCAACGTCCCCATGATCTTCTACCTTCCCAGAAGCGTCGTCGTTACCCACCTACCAGCCCAGGCGCATCCTCCTCCGCTGCGCCGCCGCCTGCCAATGTTTCTGACGCCGCAGAAGCTGCAGACACGACATCTCCTGTGGGACCGCCCGCCGTGCATTTTAACGAGGCCCAGATTGCGTCTGATTCCGTGCGGGCTGCGCGGACTGCCAAGCGAGCAGATGCTGCCATGCGGGAAGGTCAGGCGCATGCTGCTGGCAGGATCACGCCAGGTGTGGACGACACTCCTTACATTCAATACGCTCTCGAGGCACTTACTCGCCGAGACTCTGAAGATGCCGGCGGCGACCCCCGCCCACCATACACAGTCCCCCCGGCCGCTCGAAAGGCCGGTTACCGCCCGAGACAAGGACACGCCGCTGATGCCATCTCGAATATCGGCCTTGACCCCATCGCCGTGCCGGTAGCCCTGCCCTGCCCAGGTCATCCTCGTGGTTACTTGGGCTTGAATAAGGAGGACCGGATTCGAAAGCTGTTTCGGCAGGATACTGCATCAACCGAGAGCCCCAGCCAAAGAGCAAACTTCGCGAGACCGGCCCCTGCCCCACCGAGCCGCGCTCGGTCTTCCCGCAACACCAGTCGCGACAGGCTGATCTGCGTTTCCGAATCCGAGCTCAACGCGGCCGACCCGGCACGGACCAAGCATCCACCGTTGAATCGCAAGCCTCGACTCCTGCAGACGGGCTGGATCATGTTTTTCGTGTTTCTCTGTGCCCTTGTCATCGCTGGTCTCATCACAGCCGTCGTCTATGCGAGCCGTCCAACCGGTCTGACGCGGTACTCGGGAACGATCAACTCTGGCCAGTATTTCGTCTTCCGCGTCATGCCGCAGATGATTGCCGCCCTGTTGCTGGTATTTGCGCAGCACATCACCGTGTCGTCCTTCCGGGTGGCTCCCTTTGCGCGCATGGCCGAGGAGGACGCTACGGCGAGGTTTGGTGCCTTGTTCCAGGACATGTACCCACGATCGTTCCTCTGGCCACACCTTGTCGGGCCTTGGCAGCTCAAAGTCGGCACCCTCTCAGCATGGCTGCTTATGCTCACCGTTCCTCTCACGAGCTCCCTCTTCAACGTTGTCTATGTCGAGGGCGAGTGGTACTGGGCCACGGTGCAAGGTATCGCCTGGGTTCTCGTCGTCGTCTATTTTGCTGCCATCGCTGGTCTGGTCGTGTTACTCACGTACTGGCACGGCCGCACCACCGGATTGATGTGGGATCCGCGCTGTCTTGCCGACCTTATCCCCATGTTGACCCACTTGCCGCCTTCGGAGGACTACTTGCGTTCCGAGGGCCTGGCCACCCGGAAACAGCTCATGACCTTGCTCAACCACGGATTCGTGGACCGCCTCGGCTACTGGGCTCGCGCAGGACCAAACCAGCCCATATTCTATGGTATTGGAAAGCCGTGGAGCGTCCGCAACGTCCGCCGGACGGCGTTTGGCACCATACTTGACAAGAAAGTCAACTTGCCTCGCACTCTCAAGACGACCGAGCTCCGCCAGCCGACAAACACCCGAGACGTGCGGTACCGCCACCTCCCGCGGAGCATGCGCACCAACCAAGCCTCCATCTTTGCCGTCGCGGGCGTAATCCTCCTCGTGGCCCTCCTCATCGTCTCGTTCGCGGACCACGGACGCCTCTCCCAGGGCTTCACCCCGGGGGTTCCCGCGGCGCCCAATGCGCAGGCCTTCTCGTCGGCAAACTTTACGTTTAGCTTCGTGCCCGCTCTGCTGGGCACCCTGATGCTGCTCGCCTTGCAGTCTCTTGATCTCAAACTGAGAATCCGGAAGCCCTGGGCCGAGCTGGGCTTCAGGGGTGGCAAGCGCGCTACGAAAACCCTTTTGCTCGACTACGCCGCGTGCACGCCCTTTGAGGCGGCGCTGAAGGCTGCCAGCAATAACCACTGGCGCGTCGCCTATGTGTCCATGGCCACGTCGCTCTCGGTTTTCATTCCTGTGCTTGCCGGAGGTGCCTTTATGGCTCTGACCATTGACGCAACGGGCGAGGTACGCATGTTCCCACAGGTCGGGATTTACGGCGTCCTCGTGGCGTTGCTGGTCCTGTACGTGGTTGCTCTGCTCATGTTCTGCATCTGGATGGACCAGTTCGCGCTGCCACACCCGGTCGACTGCCCTGCAGAAATCATCAGTTTCTGCGCCTGTCCAACTCTGCTCCAGGACCCGGCCTTTGCCGACATCCGGACCAGGGCCGATCTTCTGGGCAGGCTCGGCGGCGGCCTCGGTAAGGAGAAACAAAGCAAGTGGGTGTTTGAGTGCCTGCACGGGTCCGGGAGACTGGGCGTCAGGCGAGTGGCTTATGAATCCAAGGCAGAATCGATGGTGTGATCTGCCTACCCCCGTACATTCATTCCTTTTTGCCTGGGTGAGTGGTTCGGTGAAGTTCAACGCATCCCACGGCGTTATTTATTCGATGATATCATGGGTTAGACGAAGGGATAACACAACGTTGAATGAGATTTTCACGCGAACGAGAACAATGACGGAAACGAATAGTTTTAACACACTAATCCTAGTTTATTTTAATATTTTATTTTTAGCCTTATATTCAAGAATGCCATCATGACGGTAAGAACTGGCCATGGAGAAAGAGAAAGCATACTGATGAGCCAGCCATGATACGCAATTAGCTTCTATATTTTGGAATGCATAGATCTGCATGAATATACGGGGGAAAAAACAAATATCTGCGAGCCGTGATCTTCCAGACTCCAGATAGGTTCTGCGGCCCATTGGTCTCATAATATATGTCTTCAACTTGGACCAACACGGGCCTCCAAGTATCCGGTACCTCCCCGCATCTATCCAATTTCAACCCACAAGTCACCCTGGTTGATCCCTGGCGTTGCATCTGCTGGTACCATAGCATATTGTACTTGTGCCCGACCTGCCATAAGTACCAGTACCAACGTTGGGGAAACACGGCAAACAGGGGAAGCGAAGCCTCATCGCAACCACGCACAAGCCTCGCCTTACACATGTATTTTCCCACTCCCCATCATCACCAACCTGTCCCTCCCCCCAATCAACCCGTCGATTGCTACGCAATTCCACGGCTCCTCGCTGGGCAGCACTCGATCAAGAGGCTCTGGCCCTCTTACGCTTTGCGCAACCACATCTAGGTTCGTGGTCCATGTCGTTTCCTTCTCTGTCCTTTTTAACGATCCCCCCCCCCCGCTCTGCTCCTCTTGATTTTTTGTCTTCCACGTTGCGGTATCGCTTGCTGCAAGAACCTGCCTGCCTGCTCTACCCAACCAAGTTCTCGTACCTCGCTCTCACCCGTCCGAGTTCACGTGGGCGGACTCGGGAGTCGAAGGCTCTATGCTCCTTCCCGACCCGCTCCTCGCTCTGGTGTTGTTATTCGCATTCGCGGCAGCAAGCAACAGCTGAGCTTTGCTCGTTCAGTCCATCAACCCATCTTCACTTGCCTTGTTCGGGGCAGGGCTGTCACGACCGACGCCATACGGAAGAGTGCTGTTCACACCTGCTCCATCAGATCCCGATTTCTCCGAGGCTCTCTCCCTTTTTCTCCCTTTCTCTCCCCAAGGCATTGCTTTTTTTCTTCCCTCCTTGGTGGTACCTGCCCAGTTGTTTACCAAGCGGCCAACCGCTTTGCATAGCCCACGGCTGTTGGCATCTCTCCTTTCGCGTTCTTCACCTGTTATCCACCGCCTCAGCACCGACTGCAAAGCGACACTGCATTAACTCTCGTTGGATCATTTTACATAGGGCGCAGACCTCAAAACAGGTCGAGAATCATCGGCACAATAACGTCACGACGAAATTTAAAACGGGAAAATGGTCCAGCAAAGGAGGGTGCAAGGCGACGGTGGCTTGAAGAGGGATTCCCCCAGCATGCCTTTCTCTAAGAAGGATGCGGCAGGCCGGGGGGATGGCAGACAAAACGGTAGACACATTTCCGGACCCTTGACCTGGTGCGCAGTGCGGTGCTGATCCGACGGTTTGAGTGAGTTGCAGGTAACCGAGGCGCATTCCGCACGGACGCGGCTATATCAAATTCGCGGCTCAATGAGCGTACCCTGACTCCATGGGTATCCGATTCTACCGATACCACCACTGATGGCTGTCTCGAGGCGTCATTTTCCACTGGACCTGGACCTGGAGCCGGAGCCGGAGCCGGAGCTGGAGTCGGAGTCGGAGCCGGCAGCAACAGCGCCGGCTGGGACCAGTTTGCTGAGAACGAGCGACTGTTTGGCCTCAAGACCGATTACGACGAGAATATCTACACAACAAGTATTGATAAGAATCACCCACAGTACAGGGAGCGCATGGCAGCTGCGGAAAAAAAGGCTCGCGAGATTGAGCGGAGCCTACCCGCTACTTCCCACGTTGCGGAGGAGCGTGTCATGGATAACTTGGGCAGTAGCAACGACCAGGGCGCCGACGAGGAAGAGAAGTAAGTCTTGCTACACCGCCCCCGCTTCCTGGCTTCCTGGCTTCCTGGCCGGAGACGGACGCTCGATCTGACGTTTCCCGCAACAGGTACAGCGGTGTCCGGCGCCAGGACTTCCCCCCGCTCCCAAGCCGCGAGAATAAGTACACGCCACCCGCAAAACGCGCTCCTTCCGGTCAGGTCACGGTTCCCGGAGTGCCTGTCGACCCGGCCATCATATCATCGCAAATCAAGGCACCCCAGAAGAAGCCGGCCGCTGCTCAAGCCTCCAACAAGCCCCCTCCTGCCACAGAGGCTCCAGCTTCTGCCAAATCGGACGAGACGAAGCAGCCATCCAAGACGGACACCAGGTCCCAACAAGAGGATGTCACGAAATCCCAACCCGATAACAAGGCCACACCGGTCCCGGCTGCTACCAACGCCACTGACACCCCCACGGATAAACCCGCAGAAAAAAAGTCCATCGAAAAGTCGCTCGAGATGCCTGCCCGCCCCGTGGCAACATCCAGTCTTAACGCGTCTTCTCAAGGCAAGGAGCCGGGCCCCAGCGCTACGTCAACGGTGGAGAGAGATGTTCTTAATTCTTTTAAATCCTTCGCCGAACAGCAACGCATCATCACGGAGAAGGCTCGAAGCACAAAGGCCAAGGCCGATATGGAGGTCAAGCTTACAGAGCTGAAGAAGTTTGCTGATTGGTTCAAACTGTCCACTCCGGTGCCCAACGACCTCATACCTATCATCGCCAAGGACCCGGCAAAGCAGAAGGAGATTAAGGCTCGCGCTCTTCTGGACGTGAAGGAGATGGCCCGGGTCAAGACCGACCCGACGGTCAAGGACAACAATGCCGCCGCCAACGCGGGCAGCGACACGAAACCCGCCGAGAACGGGGCCGCTCCGGCCGCTGCCACTGCCGAGCCCACTGCGGCCTCCCGAGCGGCATCGCAAGCGCATGCAGCTCCCGCCTCAAGCATACCCAATCGTCATCCTGGTGCGCGGCAGTCCTACGGAAACTACCACCCTCAGCAGTTTCGAAACGACCGGGCCAACCAGCACATGTCGCAGCAAGGTCGCACTGGGAATCTTGCACAACGTCTTCGGAACCACGAGCATAGCAAGATGTCTCAGGGACCGCAGCACCCTCACATGATGACGCCGGAGCTTCGTCCGCCGACGGGACCGGCCGCGGCTATGGATCCGGGCTTCAGCCGACGCATCAGTGCCGTCCATGGCCACCTGGGTGGCAAGCTCAACCCGAACAGTCACGAGTTCAAGCCCAGCGTCTTTGCAAACACCTTCAACCCCAACGGCAGCCACACGAGCGGAGGCTCGAGTCCCCATTCAAACGTCAACAACATGGAGTCTGCACCGACGCAGGTGCCCTCGGGTCAGCTTATCCGGCGCAAAACAAAGGCTGTCGACGTCAAGAAGTGCTACATACTCTTGCACATCAAGACGATCCAGCCGCCGCAGGGCCGGCATTGGGATGATAATGGTGGCCTGCGTCCCGCGTACGACACACTGCCAACATGGCGTCAGCTCCAGGACGAGGGCGAGAAGCCGGACTCGACAATGCACCTTACCTACAAGGAGTACCTCGAGCGTCATCCGTTCTCTGCCGCATCTGTTGCCACGCCGAACCCTGCTCCAAGCATCCCCCACCACCATCACCAGATGCCATTTCATCTGCAGCAGCCCGGCGGACACATGATGGCACCACGTCAGTCGCCTCACATCCAGCCGATGCAGATGCACGCGCCGCAGCACCCTCACGTATCACACGGGCCCTTCAACTCAGAAGACCAGAGGATGATGCACTCGAGCTCGGCACAGTCGTTTGCGTCCCCAAGGATGTCCCATGTCTCGGTCGCGTATCCATCCGGCATGCCTTCACCTGCGCAGGTGCCCTACAACCAGCCGGTGCCGTTTGTCAACCCGCAGCCGATGAACGGCCAGTTCCGCAACTTCACGGGTGGCCCGCAGTATATCCCAGGACAGCCGGGACACGTCTCCTCGCCGATGATGATGCAGCCTCAGTTCATGCACGGGCAGCAGATGGTGGGAGGGCCTCCGATGCAGATGTATCCCGGGATGCCACAGTTTGTGCAACAACCCGGAGGTGGACCGCCACCTGTGCCCAACGGATACCCGAGTCCAGGCCGGCCGGCGGCGCCGATGATGGCCCACCAAGGCTCCCAGCAGGGGCAGCCCATGTATGGAATGAGCCCCAACGTCCAGTACCAGCAACCGGCGTTCCCTCCCCAACCGGGCGGCCAGAGTAAGTTTGCATCCCGAAACCGCCATGTCTCGTCGAACAAGCACTAAACAGTGTCTGCTCCCCCCTAAAGTGAATAATGGCCGGAACTACGGCCCGCAAAACTTTGGCACCAGCCCCCAGCAAATGCATCAATACGGGCCGCAGCACCGTGGAAGCAATGGAGGCGGGTATGGAGGTAAAAACTTCGGAGGCCACGCTTCTCAGGGGCCACACCAGCCTCACAGCATTCCTACCGGACCTCAGGGTCGGGCGGCCACATCGGAAGCCCACGACGATGCCAAATAGGTCTGACACACTTGACCGGAAGGAGCCGCACCGTTGCTACTTGCCCTGGCGTACGTACCCGTCAAGTCAGTCCAGGACGCTGTCTCGGAGTTTTGCGCCGCCCTTGTTGCAGATGGGAGACAAGACCCCGAACGTCGGTCTTGCCGGTCTCCCACGCTTGTGCAAACCTTTGAACCGGCGATCTCTCTCTCTCTCTCTCTCTCTCTCTCTCTCTCTCTTTTTTTTTTTGGGGCCAGCACGTGTTAGGCAGAATCCTTTGCGACTCCTGTCTAAAGAAAACTCCTCCAGGCTTACCCGTCGGCATTGGCAACACCCACACCACAGGACCTCGAGCCGAATGCCGAATGCCGACCTCTGGGCGGAGCTGCCAATCACGTTTGCCCGGTCTGCATCTGGGCAGAGTGAACTGCAATACTGACGGTTCACCCAGGGTCCATCCAGGGAGGAACAAGCAGATGAACTTTGGGGAGGAACCACGTCTTGACACGGCTTGGAAAGATGAGGCGGGAAAAGGTTGACGCCAAGCAGCTTCGAACAAGCTGGGGGATCAATCTTCTGCAGAGCACGGGCAGCCAGCGCTTGTAGGTTATAGTTTGCTAGAATTAGCATCTGTCTGCAACACACTTTGCCGCCAAACAAGTCAAGAACAATAGCCATATTACATGGAGCATCTGTTACGACGGCATGCCATGGGTTGACCTTTTGTGACTATGGCCATCAACTCAAACAAGTCAATTTGAAGCGTTTCAAAGGTGGTGTATTGTATCAGCTGGTTCGTGGTGGCATCCGTAGAGTGGTCCAGGCCATAATTTGCGACCTTTGTCACGACTTTTGTCACGATCATTGTCAGTGTGTCGTCGATGGGTTGACTGCACGTGATGAGGAAGGATAATAAGTATATAGGGTTTTTGTCTATGATAGGACAGACGACTTGGTCGCAGAGGTTCGTGGTGGCAAGGCGTTGGCCAGAGGCCAAGTCGTGAATGAGTGAGGTGAATGAGGTGAATGAGGCGTGGCCGGCTCGGCCGGTTTCGGACCCGGCCCATGGAATCGTGCGTTTGGGATATACCACACATTCATTGATTCCATATCCAGAGATGCGTTGAAATAGCAAGGCCCGCCCACTAATTTGTTTCTACATCCCAACCGCCACATAATTCTCTTTTTTGCACATTACAGAATCACTCGAGCCGGCCTCGATCAATATTATACTGTACATTCGGCTCGTAATACTCATACCCACCACGCCCTCTCTCGACTTTGAAAGTAGATAATCTCAATGGCTTTCTCTCGTCTTCTTGCTTTGAGCGTCATCGCCTCGGGCGTTTTTGCCCACTTCAACATGGTCGACCCTCCTCCTCCTACCTTCCAAGCCAATCCGTATGCCGGCAGCAACGTCGATGCTGAGATAACGTCGCCGCTTATGCAGGATGGCTCGAACTGGCCCTGCAAGAACCAGGCGCGGTTCATCAACACCGAA
The DNA here is from genome assembly GCA_026745395.1 of Tympanopsis confertula. NCBI lineage: Eukaryota > Fungi > Ascomycota > Sordariomycetes > Coronophorales > Scortechiniaceae > Tympanopsis > Tympanopsis confertula. The sequence continues at coordinate 44,175 of JAOYNU010110772.1, read as the reverse complement.
TCGGGTGCCGTGGTTGACGAGTGGGCAGTGAACTCGGTCCAGAACTTTACGGTGGGCAATCTCGTCGGCCCTGGCGCCACACATGGGGTGAGTTTGGATTTATTGCCCATTTTCATATATATATGTGTGTGTGTGTGTACTGATTCCAATACCCCCAACAGGGCGGCTCGGCGCAAGTCGCGCTCTCGTCTGACGGCGGCAAAACCTTCAAGGTGATCCACAGCTATATCGGGGGCTTCCTGCGTGACCAGCCCGCCAACACCTCAGGCCAGCCAGCCGAGTTTACGTATTCGTTCACGGTGCCGATGGATTTCCCTCCAACCGACAAAGCAGTCTTTCTGTGGTCGTTCTACAACGCCATTGGCAACCGCGAGGTGGCCCAGGACTGCGCCTTCGTCAAGATCACAAGCCCCATGGCCACGACGTCGAGCGTTTGCGCGAGCTCGGCGCCGCTGGTCGCCTTTAAGGATCGTCCGGACCTGTTCAAGGCAACCATTGAGGGGAGCGCTTGGATGACTGTGGACAACAAGGACGTGGTGTTCCCGGATCCGGGCCCGGACGTCACGTATGGTAGCAGCGACAAGCTGGCTCCTCCGATGGCGCAGTGATGGAGTTATATGGGGGGGGTCATTTCCTCTGTGTGATTGGCATCTTGTTGTTTTTACATTTTTGTTTATTTATACACGCTGTTGTCGACCAGGTGTCAGCCGCTCACTCATGACTTTGTCGTGCCACGTCTGTCTTGGCTGGCCTTGTGCGTGTTGAGATTTTTCCCGCTCCAAGTTTTCAAAGAGTTTCTCGTGCGATTTCTCATCAGATGATTCTACGCGTATGTGCAGGAGAGTGAATGTATAGCCATGGCCACAACCATGAACGAGGGAGAGTGTGGCAAGTTTAAAGATGAATTATCCATCGGGCATTTATGAGCCCGCCATGGAAATCATTATCCAGTGCCTATCTGACGTGTTTCAGTGAGTGGTATCACTGTCGTGTGCTAGTCAATCTGGACCACATTACAAGACAGCTTCCCCCCTGGAGCACCCGCTCTCGTCAGCCTAGTGCTCCTGCTGCTCTTTCTCTCGAGTCTCCTCGTCCTGCTTGTCCTGCTTGTCCTGCTTGTCCTCCTTGTCCTCCTTGTCCTCCTTGTGCTCCTTGTCCTCCTTGTCCTGCTTCTGCTGCTGCCGATGCTTCTCCTGCTGTTCATTCTTCTCGTGCTCCTTCTCATCATCTTTCTGCTTCTCCTCCTCATCTTTCTGCTTCTCCTCCTCCTCATCATCTTTCTGATTTTCCTCCTCCTCCCTCCTCGTCATCATCATAATCATCCCTCCTCTCTCCTCGTCATCATCATAATCATCATCCTGCGTATTCTCGTTGATCATTCGAATAAATTTCTCGTCGCTCGGCAAATCGCCAAACGAGAGCCTGACGATGAGGTTAGGCCAGCAGATTGCGTCCTTCAACTCCTCCACGAGTTTGAAGCGGTTCTCGTTCATATCGTAATCCGGGCATCTGCTACGGTAGCTATACACCTCGACCACCTCGTCGTCCAGATCGACGACGTACGCCCACTCGCACCAGTCATCCAAAATGAAGTCGATGCAGCTGACGATGGGGATGGGCTTGGCTTCGGTCGCGGCGGCGACGACGTACAGGATTTTGGCGCTGGTGCTGTAGTGGAGAGAAGGGCAGACGGCTTCGACGGGGCTAAACTCCACCATTCCATCTTCAGACTTTACATTCAAAGACTCGAACCTACGATGGTGGACCGCCTCGTAAATGCATTCGTTATTGGCCTTCACAATCTTTATATGCCAATCATCCTGCTCGGCCTCGGTGGGTGTGTAGATGCACTTTTCGTTGTCGAGAGCGGCGCGGAGCCGGGCGATGTTGGCGGGGTCGCGCATGAAGCGGAGAACGGTGAAGCCCTGGCCCTCGGGGTGGCCGTCAAACTGTCCATACTGGGCAATGCGGTACTGGCCCTTGTAGAAGACAATGATGAGGTGGCGGGTGCCAATGGTGCAAGAGAGGAGGTGGTGTGCACTCGTTATGAGTTGGGATGGTAGAATGATAGAATGAGAGAATGAGAGAATGAGAGAATGATAGAATGAGAGAATGAGAGAATGAGAGAATGAGAGAATGAGAGAAAGGGTTTGCAGTGCCGGAGTCCGCAGTGTAAAGAGCCTGGTGCGTAGGGGGATCTGTTGTCAACGGAAAGATTCTGAAGTGTAGGGTAATGGAGGGTTAAATAGATGGAATCTGCGATATCTGGGCCAAATCACATGTTTGGAAGCCCAAGGAAAGAACATTCCTTATTCTAGGCAGCAAGGCAAACATTTCTATTTGGACAATGAATGATATCATCTTCAGCAAGGATATCCTTGTATTTAAACTATGCTAAAGAAAGCAACCGCTCCACCATCTGGACAGTGCTGATAGGATTTGAACCTATACGATATAACTATCGTTGACCAGCCAATGCCACAAACAAAGATATATCCAGATGTACCGGGCTGGTGTTTTTTTATTATTAATTATTTATCTGCCATCTTATCGACAATTCACTGCTATTCTTATAACACCTATATTATTATTGATAAATAGTTCTGCCGGATATCTGCGACAACACAGCAAAACGCTATTTTTGAACACGTACGCTTAATGTGAGGCTCGAGGTAGTCGAGCAGAACCTTGAGGTGCTCCCAGTTATACAAGATATAACTGTGTTTAAATGTACATGTCCACGTGTGGTGGGATAGCTTGTACAACTCACCTCTGCAAAGAATAAAAAATTAAATAAAAAATTTAAAAACAGGCTGACAGACTGACGTGATCATCGTCCCGATCAATGTCAGATCATATGGCCAAGAGATGATGGTGACGAGCCTGGCATCTCCTCGGGGGAGACCGAGATGCTCGGATAGATACCGAGCTGAGGTGTGAGAATTGTTAATGGCAGCAGCCACGCCCTCGACACGCGGCGCTGTGTGCCCACGAATAGACGTATGCGGAATGCCAGGCGTCGGCATGTCCGGTCGGTACATCGGCACCATCGAGGATGAAGACGGTCGGCTTCGCCATGGGTAGCAAGACAGCCACGTCTTTCCCTTTTCCCCCCTCAGCCACGCCAGCCAAGTAGCCTACCCCACCGCAAGATGGGCCAGTCGACTTGATTCCAGATAGAGAGCTCTCGGTTGCCTATTGGGGGTGAGGGGAGAGACTGAGGGAGGGGTATCTACCTATCTTCCTACCATAACAAGACAAGATTCGTCCTCTCTCTTTATTGCCTTGGGTGCGCTCTATCCCGTTTTTACACATTGACACTTGACTGGGTTATCGATTATCAAATTTCTTGGCATATGATCCGGCCATCTACGACCTTCTCGCTTGGATTTATTAACCGCTTGACAAGGCGACCCCTTGGAAGGCCTGCTCTCTGCCCTCTGCCCTCTCTCTCTGCCTCTGCCTCTGCCTCTGCCCCTCCCCCAACCAACCCAAGTTCTCATCGTCCAACAAAACCCAACCTACCACACGCTTCTGCGTTTGCAAGCAAAGCACACAAGTCCCTTACATGACATACATATAGGTTCTGGGTACTTGTCTACTTGCTACGTACCCCGTACGCGCACCTCAGAGGGAGGGACGGCGAAAAAAAAAAAGAAAAAAGAAAAAGAAAAGAACAAAAATTATTCCACGAGTCGGCCATCTCCTCCAGCACCACCGATCACAGCCAGACAAAGAACTCATGGCAGGACCGACGTCTCCGGGTGCCGACGGCCCAACCATCACCCCACCTCATGCTCCGGCCGGCTGGATCGTTCAGTGGGATGGCTCAAGCAGGAAATACTATTTTGTGAAACTGAGAACAGGCGTGTCCCAATGGGAGATGCCCGTCGAGGCCGACGATTCGGGAACCCCAGGGCCTGAGGTTTCGCACCCGTACGGCATCCCCCCTCCGCCCGAGATCATCACACACCCGGACGGCAGCCAAACGATCAAGCATCCAGACGGAAGGATGGAGCCGATCCTGCCGCCTGGCGATAGCGAGCGGGCGGGCGTGGACGGGCCCTCCTCCGATCGTGGCCTTGGGGTATGTTTTGACGTAGCCTTGTCGCTTTTCCAAAGGGGAGGAGGAGGGGGGGGCGAGGACGGTTGCTGACTCGGTACTTGTCTGCAGACTGTGGCGATAAACTCTATCCTCGGGGGGAAGCACGGCAATAGCGGTCACGGAGGATCCGCTCTGGGCGCCATAGCCTCGCACTTTGTCGGCGGCAGCCACGGTCAAAACGGCATCGGCCATGGCAAGCCTTCTGCCGGCAAGATCGTGGGCGCATTCGCGCAGAGCATGTTCAGCGGCGGCAACAAGCCCAGCGCTCAGCCATCATCATCATCATCATCGTCATCATTATCACCACACAATTACCACGGCGGCGGCCAGCACCATGGAGGCGGGGGCCTGGCCGGGAACATTGTCGGAGCCATCTTTGGTGGAGGCAAGCAGAGCGTAACGTCCTCACCACCCCCACGACCAGCCCAAGGTCATGATGCACTCATTGGTTATCGGAGCAAGTTGGCTGATGTCGCATCAAACAGAACCCCCATCAGGGACAGGGTTACGGCTACTCCACCCACACGCCGCCTGCGCAATACCAACCTTCCGGCGCACCGCCAGTGTCCCAAGGCAGCAATGCGTCGTACTACGATCCAGGCGCCGTCGCGAACCAGTCTCCTCAGCACCATCAGCAGCAGCAGCAGCAGCCGTACCCGCCAATCCACCCCCCGCACAATCCCCAGGCGCCGTACGCCCAAAACGCATATCCTCCGGCCCCGGCTCCAGCTCCGGCCCCAGCCCCGTACGGTTCCTCGCCGCAGCCTCCTCACGACCCTTCTCATGCGTCGCAGTACCCTCCAGCACACTACGTCAACAGCTTCGGCCAACCACAATACCACCCCTACCCCCAAGGTGGCCCCCAGCAACCGCCATACCCTCCGCAACAACAACACCAGCAGCCGGCCGACTATTACAGCACTCCTCTACCGCACCAGCAGTCGTCACACAACAGGCCGAATTACTAGAGTCCGACGTATCAGGGTTGTTGGCAGCTATGCGATATCAGGGTTGGATACATCTGGACCAAAAAAGAATAAGAAAAAAAAAAAAAAAAAAACTTCATTCCAGCGATGGGCGTTAAGAAGTCGTATGATGGGACAGCCATGGATTGATTCACTTTTGGTTACTATATCGCATGTGAGGGTGGTTGAAACTGAGCAGAAGACATGTCTGTATTCTGATACATGGCTGAATTGAGATTTATCTTAGCTACGTTTTTTCTATATAAAAAATTACGTTGTCACATGTATAGGCTTGGCCGTGTGTTCAGAACATCTATTCAGAACATCTATTCAGCTTTCTTCTCACGCATGTCACCGTATCTGGAGATGGATTCGATGCTCAAGGCGATTGCCCGCCCCAGCGGGTACGAAATCGCAACGACAACCAATATGTAGCCCAAAATTGGAACGACGGTGGCGGGGACGAGCCCAAACACCCAAGGATCCAAAATGATCTCAGTGTACGTTGGCGGCACTCTCACCATCAAATCCTGGTGATCAGTGTAGTAATCCGCAGTGGCAACTATCCTCAGGAGCAACCTCGATCCACCATGTTTTCCCGTGGGAGAATCCGCGGTGGAGTTTGCGCTCAGTTGGGCCTTTAGTTCTCGCCTGAGATGGGAGGCTGCAAGACTTGGCTGACGTCTTCCGACGTACTGGACCAGAGAGCCCAAAAGCCCAGCACCGTCACCATCACCGACGGTTTGCAGCTCAAACGTGTCCAATCTGATATTGGTGGGTTGCTGGAGCCTTGCATCAGCTCCATGTCAATCTTTTGAAGTCGAGCGACGTACAATGGCAGTGTAGCAAGCTCGTGCCTCGTAACGTTGTCCAGGGGCGAGCTCATCCAAAAGGAGCCACGTTGGCAGGCCGGAAGGGCCGTCCGACAACGGAAACTGAGATTCCAGATTGGTTTTGAGCGAGCGCACGCCAGGAGTCAGAGTCTGGACATGCTCCTTGAGCACGTCCAGTTCTGCCAAGCCCTGAACGGCAAGTGGCCCGTGAAAGTGTACGTGCTCACAATTGGCTCGGGCTAATCGGGATCCATGGATGAGGGTGGAGATCAGGAGAGAGCAAAGAGAGAACAACCTCATTTTGATCACCTGAGCAGATTAGGAGGCGAAGGACTTTGGACGGAAAGTTGTAGTTGTTGCGGGGGCGTGTGCATCAAACCAGATGCACAATTGAGTGCTGCCTAGAATCCACAGCCTCCTCATGAAGGCTTCTAACCAGACTTGGACTTGCAAGGTGGTTGTTTATGGTTTGAGCAATAGAATACGCCAACTGTCAAGTTGTGCGTTGAAGCGGTGACGCGCCTGTCAACAACCCCCAAGGCGTTCACCACTAAAAAACTTGTTGATCCAGGCTTGCAGTAATTTGCCTATTGCACATTACCAATCAATAATGCCACGGTGAATTTCACACCTGGTACTTGCTGCGGGGCAGTCTGGCGCTTGCCCTTGACCTACATATTCCCACGCCAAGTGGAGTTTAGCAACGTTATCTTCGGCACAGGGTCTGCCGGGTTTTGCACCCGCTAGCGCCCTTCTGGGTATAGGCGGTCGGGTACCTTGGCGGGTTATTTACTCGTCCTTCTCCACGCTCAAAATATTACACCTTCGCTTCGACCACTCCATCTCCCTCCTCTCTTCTTCCACTCACCATCTCGTCAAAACCACAACCACCTTGCTCAGCAACCTCCGGCCTGCTTGATTTTCTGCAGTTTGACAACTCGCCCGCAGAAAAAAACACAACCTAGATCTTTTTTCCCGAGCCCTTGTCACCATGCGTGAGGTTATCAGCATTAACGGTAGGGAATATCCCGCTCCAGAGCCCTTCCCAGATTGAGGGGCGAGCCCAAACAAACACAGCGCGTCTCCAAGCACATGTATACTGACAATGCCGTCTCATCAACAGTCGGTCAAGCCGGTTGCCAGATTGCCAATTCCTGCTGGGAGGTGAGATAGCGAAATATGTGCAGACGCCTTTGACTGCTCGTGACGGCCACGAGCACGATAAACGCGGTCTTGCGCAGTATGTTTCAAGGGTGCTGACCGAGTATGCGCAGCTTTACTGCCTCGAGCACGGAATCCAGGTGAGTCGGCCTTGGTCAATCATCGCAGTCATGATGTCCCTGCCAGTGGGCGAAGAAGGCGATTTGCTAACCGGCCGCTAGCCTGATGGTTACCTGACTGAGGAGCGCAAGGCCGCCGACCCGGACCAAGGCTTCAGCACGTTCTTCTCCGAGACCGGTAAGAACCATGTCTCTCTCCCAAGAGGGGCCACTCGCACTCCTGATGATGTGTGCAAGACGTTCTGACTTTTTTGCTTTTCTCTGCCTCTTGCAGGCCAGGGCAAGTACGTGCCGCGCGCCATCTACTGCGATCTCGAGCCCAATGTTGTCGACGAGGTCCGCACCGGTGCCTACCGCAACCTCTTCCACCCCGAGCAGATGATCACAGGCACCGAGGATGCGTCGAACAACTACGCGCGTGGCCACTACACAATCGGCAAGGAGCTGATTGAGCGTGTGCTCGAAAAGGTTCGCCGCGTCGCCGACAACTGTGTCGGCCTCCAGGGCTTCCTGGTCTTCCACTCGTTTGGCGGTGGCACTGGCTCGGGTTTCGGCGCTCTCCTCATGGAGCGTCTCTCGGTCGATTACGGCAAGAAGAGCAAGCTCGAGTTTTGCGTCTATCCGGCGCCCCAGACCGCCACCTCGGTGGTGGAGCCCTACAACTCCATCCTCACGACGCACACCACTCTTGAACACTCGGACTGCTCTTTTATGGTCGACAACGAGGCAATCTACGACATCTGCCGTCGCAATCTTGGTCTCGAGCGCCCCAACTACGAGAACCTGAACCGTCTCATCGCGCAGGGTATGTTTGTCTTGTTTGTTTGTTTGTTTGTTAGCTGGGAACGAACACAGGCTGACTCGGACCCCCGTAGTCGTTTCTTCCATCACGGCCTCGCTGCGTTTTGACGGTTCCCTCAACGTCGATCTCAACGAGTTCCAGACCAATCTCGTGCCGTACCCACGCATCCACTTCCCCCTGGTGGCCTACGCGCCTGTCATCTCTGCCGCCAAGGCTGCCCACGAGGCCAACTCGGTCCAGGAGATGACCATGTCCTGCTTCGAGCCCAACAATCAGATGGTCAAGTGCGACCCCCGCCACGGCAAGTACATGGCCACCTGCCTACTGTACCGTGGAGACGTCGTGCCAAAGGATGCGCACGGCGCCGTCGCCACGCTCAAGACGAAGCGCACCATCCAATTTGTGGACTGGTGCCCTACCGGCTTCAAACTCGGTATCTGTTACCAGGCTCCCCAGATGGTCCCTGGTGGCGACCTCGCCAAGGTCAGCCGTGCTGTGTAAGTAGCAGATGCCAACGCTGCCAAAGAAACAAGCAGTAGATTTCTGACCCGCAACAGCTGCATGCTTTCAAACACCACTGCCATCGCCGAGGCTTGGGCCGCTCTCTCCACCAAGTTCGACCTCATGTACTCGAAGCGCGCTTTCGTTCACTGGTACGTTGGCGAGGGTATGGAGGAGGGTGAGTTCTCGGAGGCCCGCGAGGATCTCGCGGCGCTTGAGCGCGACTACGACGAGGTTGCCACGGACTCGTTGGAGGGCGACGACGGCGGCGATGCCGAGTACTAAAGCCACGACGACCATGCAAGGCCTGAGCGCGCTGCACCAACACAATGGCGAGCCTGTGAACCGTGTCGTCGGTGGAGTGGCTGTAGGGATTGGTTTATTATTCGCTGGCTGAGAACGTCTGGAAGACAGACGATGCTAATTTTAGAGACACAACCCGTAGTGGCTGTTGTTTTTTTTTGTTTTTTTTGTCAACTTCAACGTCTTGATTCGGTGAAGCCGTTTATGGTTGTATGGTTTCTCTGCTTATAAATAAAACGAATAGGGCCTGCGATGGCCAACCGAATATGATTTACCAATTAATTTGGTATTCCTTGCTCGGGATCCGAAACGGAAACCGAAAAGTCTATCATCAAAAATAAAAACAAAACACAAAGTCTTGTTACTGAAACCCCAGGCGTCCCTATATCCAGCCAAATGAAATTAAACGGCCCGAGCTCAGCTGCCTGGCGGCTGGCGGACGACTGCCAGGCTACCGGCACCTGCATTAATAAGCTGTGTGGACGTGATTGTGATTGCACGCACCCCCTCAACCTCGACGCAACGGAGGCTGGGATACTTCTCTCCTGTATAGATTAAGCAAGCCCATCTCATATATACTTATACACGATAATAACCGACAAAGCGACGGATCCTCTGTCAACAGACAGCCTCGCAGTGCTTCACCGACCGTCGGCAGCAATTTGGTCAACGACTGACTCTGCCTCCCCTCGCGTTCGACGAGCTCGGCGGCCAAGGTGGCGTCCACCCTTCAAGATGGCTGCAGAGGCGGGTGCTGATTCCGGTGGGTGCCGTCCTTGATATTAACCTTGGCCGGCCGGGCCGGCCGGCCTGGGACAATAGCAGCAGCAGTCGCAGTCGCAGTCGCAGTCGCAGCCCACAGCCCACAGCCCACAGCCCACAGTCACAGTCACAGTCACAGTCACTGACAAACGCTGCTGACAACGTCGTCGCCTCCAACAAAAACAAGGAGCACGAGGAAGAAGAAGGAGCATGCTAACAAATGCCGCGGGACCATCTAGGCGTCGCGCAGCTTAACCTCTCGGCGGACGAGACGCGAGCCTTTCGACAGCTCTTCCGACAAGCCGACACGGACAATGTCGGTGTCGTGACGGGAGATGTGGCTGTCCCGTTTTTCGAACGGACGAGGCTTGATTCACGCATGCTGGGCGAGGTATGAACTTTTCAACAACAAAAATCGCCCCCCCCTTATATCATCCATCATACCTTTTGGAAATCGTGAGAAGCGCGCGTACTAAGTCGAGGGTTTTCTTTTGCCGTGGCAGATATGGCGCATTGCCGACAAGGAGAACCGAGGCTTCCTGACGTTTGCTGGCTTCTCCATCGTCCTTCGGCTCATAAGTCACGCCCAGGCTGGCAGGCCACCGACTCCCGAGCTCGCCTTGCAGCAAGCACCGGTCCCCCGGTTCGACGGCTTCTCACCTGCGCCCTCGGCGCCCCTGGCGCCCTTGGCGGCAAGCCACACGGGCTCGCCGGTAGTCGCTCCCCAGCATACCGGAGGCCCCGGTCTCGTGCCGCAGCTTACTGGGGGCCCCAACCGCTTCCCAGCCCTGACGCCCGAGCGCGTGGCCCAGTACACCACCCTCTTTGAGCGGCAGAGCCTCCAGAGTGGCCTTCTTCCGGGCGAGCAGGCGAAGCAGCTCTTTGTCAAGTCGGGCCTTCCTGGTGAAACCCTGCACAAGATCTGGCAGCTCGCCGACACGGAGCAGCGTGGGTCGCTGGTGCTCACCGAGTTTATCATTGCTATGCACCTGCTGAGCTCCTTGAAATCCGGAGCGCTCCGCCAGCTGCCCAACATGCTCCCGGCCGCCCTTTACGAGGCCGCAACGAGGCGAGGCTCCGCGGCCAGGCAATCCCCAAACAGCACGGGCACGGGCTCGGGCGTCCCCATGCCCGCCATCCCGAGACAGCTCAGCGGGTCGGGAGCGCAGCAGCAGCCGCGAGCTGGCAGCCCTCTTGGCCGCCCTCCCATCATATCGCAAGGCACGGGGGGGGGGATGATGGCTCCACCACCTGGGGGGGACTGGCTGGTCACCGCGTCCGACAAGGCGCGCTTCGATCAGATCTACGACGACCTCGACAAGGAGCGTAAAGGGTTCATCGCCGGCGACGAGGCCGTGGGCTTCATGAGGCAATCGAACCTGCCAGAGGGAACTCTGGCCACCATCTGGGATCTGTCAGACATCAACGCCGATGGCTGTCTGAACAAGGACGAGTTCGCCGTTGCCATGTATCTGATCCGCCAGCAACGAAGCCAGCCCCAGGGCTCGGCCCCGTTGCCTACGACCCTCCCACCAGCCTTGATACCCCCGAGCATGCGTGCTGCCGGTCGGCCGCAGACAGCAAACTCTGTTTTCGATGGACCGCAGCCTCAAGCAGCAGCAGCAACAGGAGCAACAGTATCAGCACCACCAGCACCACCGTCTTTCCACACGCCGCCGCTGCCACCACCCCCCCCCAAGTCTGCCATGGACGACCTGTTTGGTCTCAATGCCACCTCCCCCACCTCGTCTGCAGCACCGCAGATTCCTCTGTCCACCCAAGGCTCTCCAAGCCAGGATCCGTTCTCCGGAAGCGTGGCAGCTCTTGGGACCGGCTCGCCGCCGAGGCCCACCACCACCACGTCGTTCAAACCCTTTGTCACCACGTCGTTCAAACCCTTTGTTCCCTCATCTTCGTTTGGACGTGGCCTGACCTCGCATGCCATTGGCGATTCCGCATCAAGCAAGCCCGCCATACCACCCATGGTCGCAGAGGATCTGCTTGGCGATACTGACCCCGAAGTCAGCAGGAAGTTCACCAACGACACGACCGAGCTGGCAAATCTGTCCAACCAGGTCGGGTCTCTGTCCAAGCAGATGCAGGAAGTGCAGGGACAGAGGAACACGGCACAAAACGACCTCAACCAGACCAGCCTGCAAAAGAAGAACTTTGAGCAGCGGCTGGCCCAGCTTCGGGCCATGTACGAGAAAGAGGCGGCAGACACGCGCGCGCTCACAGAACAGCTCAACAACGCCCGCAGCGACACCAGGAAGCTGCAGTCCGAGTGCCTCGGTCTCGAGGGCAGACTCAAGGACGCGCAGCAGGAGCACCAGCAGGTTGTGGCGGCTCTCCAGGCCGACCAGCAAGAAAACGCCTCCCTCAGGGAGCGCATACGAGCCACCGGCAGCGAGATCGTGCAGCTCAGGGGCCAGGTCGATAGGCTCAGGTCCGAGGCTCGCCAGCAAAAGGGGCTCGTCGCCATCAATAAAAAACAGCTCTCGACGGGCGAGGCCGAGAGAGACAAGCTCAAGGCCGAGTCGGACGAGCTTTCCAGGCCCGTCATGGCCGAGGACATGATGCACCGCGCAGGCTCGCCTGCCTCGGTCCATGGCCAGGTGGCCAGCCCGGCAGGATCCATCGGGAGCGCTAATAACCCCTTCTTCCGCCGGGCTGGCAGCGCCGACATTCCTGGCGCATTCGCCTCGCCATCCTCCAAGCCATTCGAAGACGTCTTTGGGCCGAGCTTCGGTCGCGCCGGCTCCACGGGAACCCCCCCCCCTCCTCCTCCTCCTCCTCCTCCTCCAACATCCTTTACCCACCAGCACACGGGCGCGTCGTCCACGAGCGTCGGATCCGCCGCCTTTGCCACGCCGCCAATCACCCACGTCCACCCCGTGCGCCAGGCAACGTCGCCCCCCCCCGAAGTCCCTCCTACCACAGCAGAGGGCGTCCCTCCCGTTCCAAACTTCTTCGCCTCGCCGTTCCCAGACATTGTAGATCGCACCAGGTCCAACGGAACTCCGGGAACAATCGGCAGCGACAAGCTCGCCGCCACGCCGTTGAGTGGCAGCCGCGCACCCAGCCCGGTCGCCACGCGGTCCGTCGGAGAGACTACTAATACTACTACTAATACTACTACTAATACTACTACTGCCCCCGGCCCAGCTCCAGCGCCTGCGCCTGCGCCTCCGTCCTCATCCTTCCCTACAGCATCGTCCGAGGGGCCCTCGGCAACTGCTGCCGATCCGGACACATTTGGGGCAGCTACGGATTTTGCCAAGGCCAAGGCCGATTTCGACAACGCGTTTGCCAGCTTCACCAAGTCCAAGAAGTCGCAGGATTCCTTGGCTTTTGCCGAGCCTACCAAGACGGTCTCGGCATTCAATGCCGAATTCCCTCCCATCACGGAGCTGGAGGGGGATGACGATTCCGACTCGTCCAGCGACCGTGGCGGGTTCGACGACGACTTTGCTCCCGTGTCGCCGCCCAACCCCAACCAGAACAGGGATCCGCTCAACGAGGCCAGCCAGAACATCGAGTCAGTTTATTGTTTCAGTTCCCTCTGCCCTCTGCAGGCTTATACACATGTCTCGGACCAGACTAACCCCCAAGTGCGTGCACAGGACGTCGTCCCCAGCCACCACCACAGTTCAGAAGCCGTCAACACCGGTCTCGTCCAACGCGGCCGACCCTTTCGGGGTGACGACGCCCAAGAACCCAGCGGGGCCAGGCCAAGCCAGCGCTGCTTCCTTTGACGATGACTTTGACGGCCTGGAAGATGCCAAGGAGGGCTCAATGTCTGACGACTTTGCCACGATTTCGCGTTCCGGGCTTGACGACTTCAACCCTGTTTTCGATAGCAGTCCCTCTCACAGCCAGGCAAAGAGCGACGGACACGGGTTCGGAACCGACAGCAGCTTCGACTTTGCCACCATCTCCTCCAGGCCGGCGCACACAGCCGGCTCCAACAACGGCGCTGCTCCCGCTGCTCCCGCTGGGCCTGCGGGGCCTGCGGCGGGCCCTGCGTCCAAAGCTGCCGACAGCAACAACCACGACTGGGACGCCATCTTTGCCGACCTCGACTCGCCTGGCCTGCCTGGCGCTGCGACGACGACGACGACAGGCGCTGCCACTTCCACTTCGACGGCTGCAGACGACAAGGCCGCCGGGCAGGCCATCTCGGACGAGCCCGAAGGCGATGACCCGATGGTCAAGAATCTCACAAACATGGGATACCCCAGGTCTGATGCCGTGACGGCGCTGGAAAAGCACGATTACAATCTTGAAAGGGTGAGTTTTTTTGTTCGTTTTTCTTCAAAAAACCCTAGAGCACTAAAGTAGCCCTGCTGGACTGGCTTAATCGGCACGCATATGACTAACGGTTGAACTACACTGCAGGCAGCCAACTATCTGGCAAGCCAGTCGTGATGAGGAACCAAGGGTGGTGTGCTTGGAGGAGAAGTGAGGAGAAGAGTGAGGTGGAGAGAAAGTAGTTTATAATCTGTGTCGGTGACGTCGATTTGAGTTGCTCTTGGGAGCCAGCGGAAGCATTTGCCCTTCGTTCCTTATACTTTATGGTTGTCGTTTTAAATTTCCGTCGTCGCCATTTATTCGCAAGCCATGTTTCTGCATCTGCAAGCAAGCAAGCCATAGTCTGTAGTGAACAAGTGATATATATATAGTCCCTGACACGTGAGGCAATACTATAGATGCGAGAGCGATCGTCTCACCGCCGCTGATATATATATATCAACCTTTCCTCTGATGTCAGATGGGTTGTCTAATCACATAGTAACCCTTGAAGATGGACGTAACTATATACGCCTTGCACCATTCGCCAACACCAGAAATCCGAAACTCTGGCCCGTAACAAACAACCATGATGCAGGCTTGAAAAGTCCAAAAAGTAAAGGGATTGTTGAATCTGTACGGCATGTTTTTTTTCCTCATCGTACCTTGGCCATGATCGTTTCTGGCCCCCTGACAACCTCCATCTGAGCAGCTCTCGCCTTGATGGCGTTGAGCATGCTCCTCTCAAAGTCGTCTCGGGCGCGCAGCACAACCTCAACCCAGCTTATCTGCAGGTCCCAGTAGGAGCGCTTAAAGGCCTCAAAGGTGTCGGGCACGGCGTCCTTGTCGCACGTCAGGAGCTGCAGGAACGGCTCGGTCACGCGCCACGTCTGCTTGATGCCGTAGGCGAGGCCCTTGTCCAGAGAGCTGAAGTACTCAAAGGCGGCGGAGATGTCGGCAAAGATCTTTTCCTGGAACGGCTCGGCGCGCCGGAAGCGGGCGCCCTTGTTGCGCACCGACGACAGGTAGCGCACCAGCAGCTCGTTGGCGAGGATCTCGATAAAGAGCTCGACGATGGAGTGGTGCAGGACCTGGCTGTAGTCCTTGACGTACTCGTCGAGCGTAAACGTGATTTGCTTCATGGCGGTGCTGGCGTACCATTTGGGCGTGAAGAAGTCGCCCATGACGGATCTGAAGTCGACGGAAAAGACGAGGTTGGCAAACTGCGTCAGGCACCACGACGCAAAGTCGAGGTAGTTGTCGCGGAGGGCGGCCACCTCGTTTTCGGCATGCTCCATGTACTGCTGCGAGACCGACGGCTCGAACTGGCGCTTGAAGTTGGAGAGGTACGACGCCGACGAGGAGCCGACGACGTCGTCGTCGTTGTCGTTGTCGTCGACGCAGGCGATCTGGTCGTTTGCCGTGGCCACGAGCCAGTCCTGGAGGGGCTGGAAGCCGTCGAGGTCGGCCGCGGCCAGGGGCGTTGTTGTTGTTGATGCTGCTGCTGCTGCTGCTGCTGCTGCCGCCTTGCCGCCGTCGTAGCGCGCCACCTCTTCCTCGAGCAGCTTTTGCCAGGCCGTCTGCCTGCTCCTGAGGCGCAGGAACATGGCGTCGATGACGCCCTCGACCACGTCGGTGCGCTTCGAGTTGGCGGCAGCGTCTATCTGCTCGCGCATCATGCGCCACATGTCGATGAGGTTCTTGGTCCTGAAGTAGCCGTACTCGTCCTGGCCCAGGTTGCTGGCGCCGGCGCCGTCGTTGGTGCGGTTGGCAAAGTCCTTCTTCTCCTGGCTGAAGATGCGGTCGATCCACTCGTCGAGGTACCTGATGATGAGCTGGCGGAAGTCGCGCACGAGCTCGGCCTCGCGCGAGTCGATGACGTGCGGGGCCAGGTCCTCCTGTCCGAAGCCCAGCCTGGCCATCTTCTGGTAGTACCTTTCGGGCCACGAGACGATCTCGAGCGTGTGGACGGAGCTGGAGGCCGGGTCGTCGATGAGGCCGGTGAGCCAGTCGTGCATGAGGGCGTGGAAGATGTCGACGTAGGTCTTGAGGATCCTCCAGTGGCTGGGCACGAGCGAGGCCATGCCGACCTTGACGGCGTTGAGGTCGTTGAAGAACCACTTGAGTATCTTTTCGAGGCGGGCCGGGTCGTCGAGGAAGGCGTCGCGCGACTGGGCGAACTGGGCCTCGGCCGAGAGGCGTATGGCCTTGAGGAACTTGTCCTTGTACCCGCGGACCGTCTTTGCGCCGTCGGTGATGCTCTGGAAGCGCGCGGCCATGTCCCTGTGGTCCCTGAGGGCGTCCTGCAGGGCCAGCACGCGCTGGTCGCTCTTGTCCTCGACGTCCATGATGATGGCGAAGCGCACCACCAGGCCGTGGTTCTCGGCGACGACGAGCCCGATGAGGTTGAGCGCCAGCAGGCCGACGTGCTCGTCGAACCACGAGATGGTGTCGTCGAGCTTGTCAAAGTAGTCGGCCAGCGTGGCCTGCAGGCCCGGGTCCTCGTCGGCGCGCTGGATCTGCTCCATGGCGTCGTCGCGGATGTTGCGCAGCCGCGTCAGCTCGTAGTGGCACGGCAGCAGGTTGGGCATGTTCTCTTGGTCGGCGCTGTCCTCGTGCAGCCAGCGCTCGACCACGCCCAGACGGTCGTTGAAGGTCTCGAGGTTCTGCCGCATCGCCTCGACGGCCCCAAAGTTGCGGTGCGCCTGCGAGACCATGTTGATGCTGGCAAAGTCCTTGATCATGTTCTGCGACTCGGAGCACAGCCGGTCGATCTTGCCCATCTCGTCCTTGATCTGCTGCACCGTCTTTTGCCCGTCCGACAGGCCATTCATGCCGGACTGCGTGGTCTCGAGCTGGTCGCGCAGCCCGCTGCGGAGCTGCGAGTCGATGGCTGCTTTTTTGCGCGTAAACTCGAGCTTGAGCGCCGAGATCTTGTCGAGGTCGTCGGGATGGCGGAGGAGCTCAGCGAGCCTGGGGACGGGTGCGTCCATTGTGTTGAGCTGCGAGTTTGCGATGTCGTGTTGAGGGAGGCTGTGAATATATACAGACACGTGACCGGTTGCTGAGCTTCAAAGACAGGTATCACATAGAAATAAAATACGGACACGTGAACGATCGCTATACTGCATATATGGAGTATGTGTATATAGTTTATACCGGTTGTTCTATCTGGATAGTAGTTCTGTCACAACCAAAAGAGCATGTGAATCCACACTTGGGACTCTTCTTAGTTGATCATATAAGGCCCAGTGTATCAGAACAAGTCCTTTATGGGATTTCCTATATTCATACTTACCGAGGGTCCATAGTCTTCCTATATAAAATACGTATATTGGATCTCTCGCAATCTACCCCTACGATCAGCTTCGTACTCTTAAATCACCCTCAGTAATCGCGTCCTTCTATATCATCCTTCTGCATCATCTATCAGGCCTTGGATTTCCACGAAGCACCCTCTTCAACCACCCCCTGAAACTCTCATACACGGTCTCGTCAAACCCCTCAACCCACCGACACCACACCTTGGTCTCCCCCACCCCCACCCTGACCTCAATCCTGAACCCGAACCCAGCGCCCTCCCCATCCACCTCCCCGTCCTCCTTCCCCTCCGCCACCCGTGCCATCCTGCGCCTGTGCGCCCTGCTCCATACATTCCCTGCCGTCCGTCCCACGCCACACAGCGTGCCCGGATCCCAGTCCCACAAGGCCACGCACAGCCCCGAGACGGCATCACATACCCTTTGTCCCATCTGGCTTGGGCCGTCGTCAGCAGCAGCAGCGGCAGCAGCAGCAACAACAACAACATCATGCTCCACCATGGGCGGCAGTATCCTCCCCCACGCCGCCGCCGCCTTGATGCCCCTGCACACGTGCTGGCTCGGCCTCATGGCGCCGTGGCTCCACGCCAACGCCCAGCGCCTCGTCTTGCTCCCCTGCACAAACTCCGTGACGGCCCAGTTCCGCACCGCCGCCTCCTTGCGCAGCCTGCCCACCAGCGTCTCGAGGCTGCTCAGCTTGCCCACCATGGCCGTGTACCACTGGACCCGTTGCCCGAGCGCCAGGGACTCCGCGATGAGCCTTGCCACAAACTCCACCTCGCCGCCCGGCGTGACCATCTCGACGGGCGCGCCGGTGCACGCGCTCAGGGGCGGCCGGTCCTTTGCGGCCGCGCAGCCGGCGAGCTCCTCGCTCGAGCCGTAAAAGGGCGGGTTCGTCATGACAAACGCCACGGGCCGCGTGGCATGATCCAGCACGTCGTCCGGGATCAGCCTGTCGGGCCTGCCTTGGAGTATCTCGATGGTGCGGTCCCCGAGCCGCGCCGTGTTGCGCCCAACGTTTGCGTTTGCGTACTCCATGTTCCTGGGGTCGAGCTCTGTTGCGATAAAGGACCACGGGCGCTGCACGGCGCCCAGCAGCGGATAGATGCAGCTGGCGCCGGTCCCAATGTCAATGCCATGCAGCGCGCGACCGGGAGGGCCGTACGAGGTGCTGTCGGTGAGGCCTTTGAGCCAGAGAATGTAGTTGTGCCTATTCGGTATCTCGTACACGTCAGCCAACCAGTGGCGTGTGTGTGTCTTTCAGATACAAACCGGAGGACACAGGCGATCGTTGGGGAGTTCAAGATCCAGGTCAAAGTCGACCTTGGCGAGCGTTTTGGTCAGCTGGATCATGGCAGCCGGATCGTTAAAGTCCAGCTGTCCACCCTTGAGGCTGCATTGCATTGAGGTCAGCAGCAGAGCGCACGTTGTGATGTTGTGGCGCGCGACTCACAATGGGGCAAAATGGGCATCTCGCCTGGCCAGATGGCGAAAGTCGGGTGGGCTTGAGTACAAGGCGCGGTAATACGGATCCGCCTCGATCCCGGCTGGCGGAGGCCGCTCGTTGGGCCGCGCCTTGAAGTCAGCGGGCTTGTTCATTTCGATGTTGATGATGATGATGATGATGCTGATGATGTCGATGATGTTGATGTTATGGTCATGTTAATGTGATGGATGAGTAAGCGGCCCAGACATCAAAGCAAGCACAAGCAGCAGCCATTGTGTGAGTGAGTCATTGGTAAATACAACTGCATCTGCCTACATCTACATACTATCAAACGCTATCAGCTCGTGGATACAAAAAGAGAACTTGTCGCGGTCGAGGAAAACGCCAGAGCTGTCGGGTATTTTCCGGCCTTATCCAAGTCTGCTGAGTTGGAAACATATGAAAAACGTCCAAAGATTTCAAGCCGCCTCTTTCCAACACTCGATCGAGAAAAATGCGAGTGTGAGGCATGAAAGCCCCTCCTCTCTCCTATAAACGAAGCACCTGGTATCGAACAAAAGCAATCGACTGGACTAAAAGGGACGAGCGCGCCCGCCTAGCGAGCACCGCCAAACGCGCTGATGCGGGCACCGGACGAGCGGTGCATGAGACCCGGCAATGGCCTTTTGGGCACCAGCCCGACATCGTGCGGCTCTATCCTGCGAACCTCGTTGAATTCCTCGTCGTCCTCAACGATCTTAGTGGGGATATCGTCACGGACGTGAAAATGCTGGCTCGACCTCTCAGGCGTCGCGGTTGTTGTGGAGATGAAGGAGAGCGAGGTACTACTCCGATTGGGAATCAAGTCCGGGGTCGGAGGAATGCTCGAGGCCCGGCCGGACCGATGCAACAGACTGTCGTCGCCGACGTCGGACCCAAGACCCGAGTGGTCCATGCCGTCGTCACTGGCGCGGCCCGACAGGCCACTGGTCCTGCGGCGGTTGCGCAGCGACGCAATCGGGCTCTCGGCATCCTGAGCCAGTTGGAGACCCTCGACGGCCGCCTGGCACTGCTCGGCAATGTTGCGGATGATGTGAGCGATGGCATCCGTCTTGTCACGGAGGTGACGGTCAGCCACGTCAGCAAAGCTGGCCGCCGACAGACGGTTCCGTTTGCTCGTCCGAGTGTTTGGATGAAGCGTGCCTGAGAAAAGGTTATTATTTGGTCAGCAAATGGATGACTGTGAATAATAGTAAAAAAAAAAACTCACCACTTTGGGCATGAACAACCTCCGCCTCCTCCTCCTCCCCGCCTTCGTCCTCCCCCCCCTCCTCGTTAATGTAGTTCTCAATCTCCTGAACGAGGTCTGCCGGCTTGGTGAGACCCTGGACAAGATGCTCCAGGTGATGGTTCTGGCCGCTGACCAAGCTGCGCAGGTGCAGGACCACACGCCTGGCCTCGTCGCGTTGCCTGCTGATGGTGGCGTTTGTGTTCTGCAGGGCCTGGAGCTCCCTCTGGTTCCTCTTGCGCTCCCTTTCGAGCTCCTCGGCAATCTCCTGCTGCAGCACAAGCGCCTCGAGAGCGTCGTCGCGCTGCTTCTCGGTCCCGGAGAGCCTGTTTGAGAGGCGGGCGTTGTCGTCCTTGTGCTGGTCGATGAGGCCGGCAAGACGGCGGTTCTCGCGCTTGTGGTTCTCGATCTTGACCTTGAGATCCTGCGTCTCCTTGGTGAGCTGCTCGGCAAAGGTCTGGAACTTGAGGAACTGCTGCTTCCAGCTCTCGAGCTCCTCGACGAGGTAGTTGTTGCGCTTGGTGACCTTGCTGAGCTCCATCTCCATCCTGCCCTTGAGGTTGATAAAGTCCTGCCAGGCCTCCATGGCGTCGCGCGAGTACTGGTTCCGCTCGCGGACGATCTCGTTCAGGTGCCTCATCGAGACCTTTGTCATGAGCGGCTTCTTGACAGGGCCGCCAAAGACGGCCTTGAGGCCGGTGTTGCGGCCCATCTTCTCGCAGACGTGGTCCATGACGGCCATGACGGCGTCCTGGTTCCACCAGTCCGGGTCCTGGATCGAGTCGACCTCGCCGCGCATGACTATGATCTGGCCAGCCGGCACAAGCTTGCCGCCGCCGTACGCGGACCGGAGGTGCTGCGGGACGCCAGACGGCGTCACCTCGCCGCTGAGAGACTGCGTCAGGCGCGTGACGAACTTGTTCCTCTGGCCAGGGCTCAGGGCTGTCGGGGGTTCCGCGGTGAGGACAAAGTTGCGGTCGAGGTCGATGACGAGGGCGTCGGCGGGGGCCGTGAACAAGGACCTGCACTCGGCCGTGACGCCGAGTATGTAGGGGCCGGGCTCCTGGACGAGGTCCTTGGCGTGGCGCGCGTGCACCATTGGCACGTACAGGCCGCTCCACTCGTAGACCCTCACGCAGTAGCGGATCGTCTCGGAAGCCATCGTCAGCATGGCGGGATAGTGGCTGACAAAGATGATGCGGCGGGTCGGCGAGACGGCGGCCTCGACGACGCCGACGATGTTGGGGATCGAGAGGCAGCAGAACAACGGCCACATGGCGAAGTTTTGGAAGCCCGTCGGGGACGAGGGGAACTGGTAGCAGAGGGCGTAGTCCTTCATGTCGATGCGGACGAGATCGTTGAGCCTCGGGGCGGGGAAGCTGAGGATGCGCGACACCTCCTCGGCGTGGAACAGGTTGGTGGCCTTGTTCCAGTGGATCCACATGCCGCGCAGGTAGTCGCCGAGGAGGTTGTAGAGCGGGTACCGGGACAGGAACGAGAGGCAGTACGGGATCCAGTACGTCTCCTCGGGGTTGTCGAAGAAGTCGGACTCGGTGCGCTTTCGAAGATCGCGAATCGTCTCGGTCCTCTTGTCGTCGGCGCGTGACCAGACGCGTAGGCAGATGCCGTAGAGCGTGTGAGACGAGTCCTGCTGGAGAACAAAGGCATGATGGACGCAGTGGGGCTGGCTGCGGCCGGTGCAGATTTCGACATCGTGAGGAAAGCATGCCTGCGTGGTGGGTAGGTGGTTGGTTAGTTTGGCAAGAGCAATATTATGTGCAAACGGGAGCCAGAACTTGCCCTCATAGCGGCGTGAAGAGAGCGGGCGATCTCGTTGTCCTGCTCGAGCCTGGGACTGCTTCCAAGAATCTCGGGGAGCCAAAACTGAGGCACGGCGCCCTTCATGTGGCCGATCTTTCCCTGGCTCGGGGCCGGAGCCTTGACCCATTGTGACGGCTCACGGCCGACACCACACACCATGTAGGCATGAGTGAGCGTCTTGGGCGTTCTCGGCTGGGGCTTGGGGGACAGGGTCGACGGCAGGGGCTGGGTGATGCGAGAGTGCAGTGACGAGGTCCGGCTCGGGATGATGAGGTTCGTGTCGCCCTGGTCGCGCGTGACGGGGCGGTCGCTCGTCTTTGGGCGGTAGTTGATGGAGTGAGCTGTCAATGAGGGAGCCATGGCGGCGGCTTCCGAGGCAAATAAAACGCGACGGGACTCAAAGGGAGGGAGGGTCGGTTTCCCACGCAGTGCCTGCGCGCGCGTGCTGTCCCTGGGTCGGGTCGTGTCGGGTCGTGGTCAACACACCTCGGAGAAGATGAGACGGGATCGGTTGGACGCGATCACAGGGCCATCCGGCGTGGATTGTGACTTGGGAGCAGAGACAAGCCTCAGTCACAGCCAAACGAGTGGAATTGGGCACCAGAGGGAAAGGAGAAAAGAAAGGGAGCGAAGGAGAGGAGGGAGGGAGGGAAGGGAAAGGAGTGAAAGGGAAGGGAAAGGAGAAAGGGGAAGAAGAGCCCTGCAAAGAAAAAAGACAAGACAGACAGAAAAGAGAGACCAAATTCGCTTTGGTCGCGCTCACTCACTCCTTCTCATCTCCCTCGCGGACGACCAGAACCCTACCCTAGAACCAGGCTGATGAGCGTGGGGGGGGGGGGCACCCTCCAAGAGAGAAGCTCATCCCTGGCACGATAATATCAGGGTGCTCAGTGGTGAGGGTTCGTCGAAGCCGTTGATGCCCCCTGGTGCCCCCTGGCTGGGTGCTCTGGTTGGCCCAAGCGCATCAAGAGGAGAAAACCTCACCCTCACTTCACCCTCACTTCACCCTCATCATACTCACCCACCCTCACCCAAATCCCATCCCCATCCCATCCCATCGCTCCAAACTGTACGAGGGAGGCTTGCTCTCAATCGCACATGCAGGCAGGTATCCGTTATGCCACACAGTCAGCCGCAGGTTCGCCGTTTCTGTGGTGCAAGTTTGCAGTTCTGACGCAGGCACAGATGGGCACAGATGCAGGATGCTATGCGCCCCTTTGGCTTTACGGGTTGGCCGTTCCGTTCCCATGCGCTTCCGTTTCGGGATATCTTGGCTGCAACATCCCTCGCTCTCGCTGGGTCCAGGTCCGTGCCGCTGCATGCTTATTCGACTTGCTCATACAACTTCGGCTTATGTGGGCAGTTATAGCTCCTGGAAACAAGAAAAGAGAGGCGGGACAGGAGAAGCAATGAACGAATCATGTGCCCAGCCAGCATCCTGGGCTTCTCGAAGCCGCTGCACAGTCGGATTCTTTTTATTATTATTATTATCATTATTTCACGGCGTCGTGAATTCATACACACGCGTTTCAAGTAACCACGTCGTCCCGCCAGTCCGCGAATTCACAAGGGCCTCTAATGCGCTCCATCACAGACGTGCAGCTCAATACCACGCTGCCGTCGGAGCTGGACCGCAGTGCCGACTCGTCTGCTCTCAAAGTACCTCGCGCTCATTCAGATAAGCATGTCCGCGGTTTCCGGACAATAAAGCCAAAGCCAATAAAGCCCTCCAGCTGAGCAGCTCATTAGTCTCGATCGATCTGGACGTTAGTGGAAAGCTCATTCTCCGCATCAAGGCTGACCCCTGACGCCTCGAGGCAGTCACCCATCGCCTATCCTTATTCGCACTTGTGGGGGGCGATGACCAATGCAGGATAATCCCAGGTGGGATCGCTTTCCAAGATCCCAGCTGGATAATGATTATCAACGCCCATGGGACTGACTCGGAATTACTTGAACCATCTGTACGTGGCCAAGAGTTTGGTAAACGTTTTTGAGTTGAGCATGTAACCAATCTGTGAGTAAAAGCTGACATATATATATATATATATATATAGATATCATCCCCCTAACGAGCCAGCGACTCCCCAATCCGGCTCCGCCAGCCTCTGGCCCTCTCAAAGCCGTTTATCTTGAACTCGTAGTCGTGCAACGCCTCCTGGACCTGATCGGCCGTATTGAGCACAAACGGGCCGTGCTTTATCACGGGCTGGTCGAGCGGTGTTCCCGCAATGACAACTGTGGCATCCATTCCCTGGTCAGTTGCACCAAGCACTGCTTGCCAGTTGCTCGCGCAGGGTATTAAAAGATATCAAAAAAAACAAAACAAAATAACTCACTGAACCGAAACTCCTCGTCGGCGTGGTCGGCGTGGCGGTCAACCCAGGCCACCACGGCGTCGCCTCGTTGATCAAATACGGCGCAGTGGAATCGCTCGACCATTGCATTATCGCCTCCCCAGTCGGACCCGATCCATCCCGAACCCTGGATAACGTATGCGAGCGCGTTCCACCCCGTCGGGACGGGCTGCTCGAACCTGCCGCCCGGCCGCACCGTCACGTCCAGCAGCCACACGGGCGTGTAGGCCAGGTCCTTGACCGAGTCAACGTCCATGCTGCGCCCCGATATAACCTTGACGTGCACCTTTCCGTCGTCCGAGTCGGCCGTCGGTATCTCGTGCGAACGCAAGTCGCGGTATCGCGGCTCGCACGCCTTGAGGTGCCTGGGCAGGTCCACCCAGAGCTGCATGCCGATAATGTCGCCGCCTTCAGGGCCCTGGCGCGGCATCTCGGCGTGCACGATCCCGCGCCCGGCCGTCATGAACTGCAGATCGCCGGGCGCCAGGCTGCCCGTGTTTCCGGCAAAGTCCTCGTGATCCATGTATCCCTGGAGGAGGTAGGTGACCGTCTCCTGGCCGCGGTGGGGGCTACAAGGCTCGGGGTGTCAGGGAGGGACGGTTATATATGTGTGTGTGTGTATAAAATAAAATAAAACAAACATACTGATCCGGGAACCCAGCGTCAGGCCCCACGGAAAAGTGGTCGAGCATGAGAAACGGCGAAAAGTGGCGGAGCATGGGCGTTCCTACGGACCGGCGCACGACGGCGCCGGCGCCTTCGCCCTGCTCAATGGCGAAAAACACTTTATTAACGTCTTTGGGGATAATAATTTCGGTTGCCATAGTTTCGGTACAGCAGACGGTTGCTGCTGCTGTTGTTGTTATCGTTGATGATGATGTCGCGGGAAAATATTGACAAATTGATGGCTTGAACACGAAATGGATATGGAATGATATAAAAAAGGAGCGGCTCGTCTCATTGTTAAATAGATAATAAAAAATAAATACACGTTATTAGCGCCAAGGCTATTGGAAATCGTCATGTCAGAGGCCATCATAAGATCATAACCATACTAAAGGCTAGGGCAGGCGCATCTACAAAGTTTCACATGACGATCCCCGAGCTCGTTTCGTCCGATAATGTTAACTCTGTAAATCTATCCATACCCCCCCCTTTGTAAACCGTACCCAAAGCTCCAGGATTACTTTCAACAAATGCTCCCATGCACAAGATACACAACAGGGAACAACAGAACCTGCCTTGATCGGGGCTGTCGGTTGGCCCTGATCGTCTCAAACATGGCAGATTTTTTTTTTTTTTTTTCGAGAAACACAAACGCGTTGCGCGGCTCGTTGACTGAGAGTGCAGTCGGGAAAAATTGAGAGGATTGGGAATTTTGGTATCACACCATAACGGAGATACATGTAGTAGTAGATGGAGGGGGAAAATGCGAGAAATCCGTGCCCGTTGTCGCAGCGATTGACAGAGAGATGGATTGTCGTGACGAGACAAATCAAACGACCTAGTTGTGAGCTTTCTCGTTGTATTTTTCCTTGGCTTCGTCTTTCTTGGCGTTCAGTGTGCCCAGCACCCAGCCGAGAGTCTCACCACCGACAATAAGAATGGTGCTGACGACGGTCTTGGCGTGGGACACGAGGCCGTCGCCGCCGACCTTGTCGTGTTGGGCCGTGTACAGGCTGAGGACGTGCTCCTTGCCCTCGACCCCCTTTTGGAAGGGCAGGAGAACGATGCCCTTGGCGTCGGCGTAGAGCTCGCCGGTGGGCTTCTTGATGACGGGGAACCGCTCGTCGACCCGGGAGAGGGTCTGGTCGCCAATGTCGTCGGCCCTCTTGACGTAGGGCGAGACGTACTGGTACGGCGTCTTGAGAACCGACACAATGGGCGCGCCAAACGTCTTGTAGGCCGAGTCGCCCAGCTGGATCGATCGCTGGCCGTACTGGTTCTGCCTGAACGTGGCGACGCCATCGTTGATGAGGGGGTACCGAAGGAGATGCTGCGCGAGCCAAGTCAGTGACGACGAAGAAGAGAAGAAGATGAAGATGAAGATGAAGAAGAAGAAGATGATGATGACGATGACGTATACGAGGGCTCATACCTGGAGAAAAGCAGAGTTGATGGGGGGGGACGCAATGTCGCCATTTACATGAGTCGAAGTCATCGCGGCGGTTCCAATCAAAAAGTGGGTGGTTTGTTCAAAGGCGGACGACGATGAAGGAGCAGAGCAAAGCAAAGCAAAGCAAAGCAGCAAAGCAAGCAACTCGACGGGGTCAAGAGGGGTGGATGGGAGAAAGCCGACACAGACGTCTGTGCATAAAAGGGAAGCTAATAAATAAGAAGCTAAGTTAGTTTGGTTGGTAGATAGAGAGATAAAGAGAGAGAGACCTGAGCTTGATATTATCTATGGATATTGTTATGGTGCCATCATCTCATGGCCAACTTTGTTGGTCGGCTCTGACGTTTCTGGCATGTGAAAGTTGCAATCTATGCTTTTACCTCCTCCCCCTCTCTTCCTCTTCCAAGCTGCAAGCAGGCAGAGCAGGCAGATAGATCCTGACATGGGGCCAAGAGACCAATCGCGCCCGCAGATGAAATCCTTTGCACCTCGCCACGTTTGGCCTCCATTTTCGACCTTGAGTCCCCGACAGGGATAAGTCAAACCCGCATATGCAGTCCTTTTGGCTTCAAACGATGATAGAAGTTGACAATGCTTTGTAACGTACCAGCCATTCCTAATCAGGCTACAAATTTGGTGCAACCTTTGTAGAAAGGCGTCTTGCCCTTATCATGTGTGGCCAGAAACGTTCGTGCCAGCAAGCCACCGCATCAGCCAGCATACGCTGGGAGGCCCAGATGGATCTCGACCATCAGATGCTTCATCTGTCTGTCTGTCTGTTTGTCTGTCTATCCAGTAATCAGATTGCCACCCCAGCAAGACAGACAGAAAGAACCCTTTTCTCTCCAAACTTGTTTATCCGTTCCTATCGCATCCCTTCCCGCTTGCGTCTTATCTAAAGACCCATAAGTGCGTGTATGTCTTGAGCTCCCAGTGGCATGTGAAAGTTGGTGCAAACGCACCGAGATTGCGACAAACCAAGTTCCTGGCCTTATTAGCAGACAGGGGTTACTGACTGATAAAGGCCGAGGGATTCTGCTTATTGCCTGCCTACTGCTACTAGTTTATTACCTACATATCACGGATTACGAGCCAAGGGGCGGATACCGGTTTACCCTGCCGATGGAGGTGTGTGTGTGTGTGTGCGTGTTTCAGATGACACGATTTGCTCGTCACCTTTTATTATCCGGAGCTCTTTTCTGCCGGCATGAGCATTGCAGCCAGAGCCACCGGTCTGATTCGCCTGGCCGGCTCTCGTTACCGCCTTGAGAGGGAGGGGTGTTTGCTGACCCCATGCTCTTCATGTGCCGCGTCGTGGATGACGGCCGTTGCTGAGTGGCCTCGCTTGCTTTCGCTGCGCAGTGAGACCTTCGTACAAGAGCCATGGCGGCCCAGACGGATGCTATATCTCGACAAGCGATATGGTGGATATGCAATCCATCTCATCTCTGGCAATCGGGAACCATGACATGGCGATGTGCGTAAGCAAGCAGGCGGTGGGTAGAATATCACAACAAGAGCGGACGCTTTGTTTCTACTAGCACAACTATAAAATCATTTTCTGCTGCTTTATATTTATCAACCATGTAGTTATATCCCAGTATAACCGTCTGCAAGTCGCGTTTGCTAGGCTAATCGGTTCCGTGAAATCCATCTGCTGCCTCCCGGCCCAACATCGTCTGTGTGATGAAAACATTTATTAGCCCCAAACGTTGTGCCTCTCGACATGAGAAATGAAGTTTGGCAACATGCGCAAACACTTCTGGTCTGGCCCTGGCTGATCACGGGCTCTTTCCTCCATGTTCTTCCAAAATACTCTTCATCTCCTCTCCTCTCCTCTCCTCATCCTCACTTCACTCGCCCATATAATCAGCCCGTCCATCTCTGTTGATTCGGCCCAGAACACGGCACATTGCGCTCTCGCCTATCGGATCCAATGTACCGAAACCATCACAGCTCGCGTCCCCATCACCCTCGCCACCACCACAATCACCACTATCATGACATCCCCCACGAACCGGCCGACCTCGGAGCCCATCGGGACATCCATGCCGGCCCTGCAATGATGGGCGCAAATCACCACGTCCCACAGATGGCTTCGCATCACCATCACCATCATAATCATAACCATCATCCACTGGGGCGCTGCTCTTCCTTCTCCTCCTGCTCCTCCGCCTCTTCCTCCTCCTCTTCCTCCTCCTCCCCCCCTCCCTCCTCGTCTTACCCGTCGTGGCCTTGCCAGCACCACCGTCCTCATCATGCCCCGAACCCCTTTGTCGTCTGTGACGCCGATCCCGTCCAGATCCATCACCACCCGTCCTCAAACACCCGGCACTGCCCACCGGACAGAGTGACTGCCACCGCAAGAGCAGACGTACACATCAACGCCGCCCCCCCCGGAGAGCCACTATACGCATCCTCTGCAGGCTTCCAACCACGCCAGTACCCTCGTCACGAGCACCGCTCCCGCTCTCGGCAGCCCCCGAACCAGCACTGCACCGACTGTCGCCAGTGCCACCAGTGTCAGCAGCATTACGATTGCCAACGGTGCCCGCAATGCACCAGGGACGACTCCTCCCCCGCCGCCTCGTCTTCTTATCCCTGCTACCCTCGCCACGGCGTCGCTCCCCGTCCCAGAGATCTGGTCTCGGTCGTCATGCCTGACGGCGCGACGATATACATGATCGCCCGGTCAGACCTGACAACCCACCTCCCACGAACGCGCATTGTCGGAACGCTGACATCGCTCCCCATCCAGAGATGCCTGCCCGTGTCTCTAGCCAGGCCGATGGCCCCACGATCCTCGACATGGCGGCGGTTTCGAAATTTGCAGCAGCTACGCGCATTCCAAGACGACGACCACAACAACAACAACAACAACAACAACGACAACGACACAGACTCGTCCGAATCGAGCAGCTCCCTCGTCGATCCCATCTCCGACTCGAGCTCGGACCCAGACTGCGACTCGCACGGGCCCGCGTCGGACCCGCCGCCGCGGTTCTCTGGTATCGAGCCCGAGAACCTGACGTATGCTGATCTGGTCGGCCGGCCCTCGCCTCGGGCGATCCCGTTCTACGAGGCGGCGCTGCGCATCATTTTCCGTCACCTTGAAGACTACTCGCGCGTCGGCTTCACCGACATCTTTGCGAGCGCGCTCTGGACCACCGCCGTCAGCGGAACCCACAATCCCGATTTCGACCCGATCCATGATCCGCCGTTGCCGTCGCCTCGCCCTCGCGAGCAGGTCTCGACGTGGTATCAGATCATGATTTGCATCTTCGTCCTGCTCAACGGATACAACGGGCTCGGGTGCTCCGATGAGCTGCTCAGCCACATCTCTCGCTTTCTCGCCGGATTCCTGCCGCGCGTGCAAGACGTGCTGGGCGAGGCCTTTTGCGCACGACTGCTTGTCCAGTACTCGCTGATATTCCGCAACAACGGCCCGGAGATGGCGGCCTGGCTTGGCCGCATGTGGGACATGATGACCTCGGGGGCGAGGAGGATGTTCCAGTTCCTTGTGGAAAACATTGGACGACCGCCAAGGCCGAGACGCCGACGGCCCCATCCGGCTTTTGAAACAGGGCTCAGGGATATGTGCTGGCTGTTGTTGTCGAGATGAGATGACCACGTCGAAGACAAGTTGTATAGTGTGGAATACGGTGCAGCTAGCACCGTGCGTAGCATGTTGCACTGGGCCTTATAGAAGTGTGGATATTCACAATGCTCTTTTATAGCGTAATAAATTTATCATTAAAATATATGTTCGGCCGGACAGATGTGAACCCATCCGACCTAGGCCTCAACAAATAACACAGCTAGACGTGATACCCTCTGTCTTTCAAGCCCATTAAGCAGTTGTCATAAGTTTGTTTGATGCGGAAAAGTCTTGTTGTCGTTCGAGCCCCACTTTTATTCTGGTTTATTCATCTAGACATCTCTATCTACATATCAATCTATTCAATCTATCTCTATCCTCTATCCTCTATCCTCTATCCTATCCTCTCCTATGGCAGACCCGCTTCTTACATCCCTCTGTGGCATATGCCACATAATGACGCCAAAGTACACGTGCCCACGATGTTCCATCCGCACATGCTCATCATCGTGCGTCCAGAAGCACAAGTCCTGGTCCGAATGCTCGGGCAAGCGCGACGCCACCTCATACGTCGCGCCGAGCAGGCTGCGCACGTCGGCCGGCATCGATCACGACTACAACTTCCTCAAGTCCATCGAGCGTGGCATGGAGCAGGCCCAGAAGGTGCTTGTCGATGAGAAGGGCCTCCTGCACCGCAAGGAGCTGCTGCCGCCCAAGGTCGTCCGTGAGACCAGGACTGTGTACCACCACTCTCACCACTCTCACCATTTCAATCACCGTGGCGGCGGCCCAAGAGGAGCCAGGGGCGCCAGGGGCCACAGGGGCGCCAGGGGCCCAGGCCGCCAGGTGACCGTCACCAGAATCATCAACCCCGCCCATGAGGTGAGGAGAAGCGCCGCTGCGAAACACCTCGAGTTGAGGCTGCGTTGGCAGAACATCGTCATGGAAAAACTGCCAATGGGCATGCAGAGGAATCGGGAAAACGAAACGACCATTCATCGGAAATCGAGACGCCTGAACTGGCAGGTGGAGTGGCTGGTATTTCGACCGGGACTGGAACCGGGACCGGAACCGGGACCGCCCAGGCTGGAGAGAATACTCTCCAAGGTCTGGGAAGACCGGCCTCTCTGCAGAGCGTTCCATGACGCCAGAGAGCCGGCCGTGGCGGCAACGACAACGACGACGCCCTCGTCATGGCACAAGATCCTCGCCGCCACCGCTCCCACGCCCGCCAGCGGCATTCCGGAGATGCAGCATCCCATCGCACAAACATGGATGCCACCAAGACTTGGCTTCCAAGACCCTGCCTGGTCCACCTGGCACACGGCTGATTCAGAATCCGCCAGCGTCTCATGCCATCCATCCCAGCGAGACATGGAAATCCGAGAGGGCTTCTCGTACTTTCTTGCACGGCCCCATCAACTAAATGGCCAACCCACGATTGTCACGCCTCTCGGGGCCGATGACACCCTCGAGGCCGTCCTTGCAAACACTCGTGTGCTCGAGTTTCCTTCAATCCATGTCCTCCCAAAGGGCATGGGACTGCCGCCAGATTTTGCCCTGGGGCCAAAGGATACGGTCCCGGATCGAACAGAACGCCAGGCTCAGACTGGCGACAAGAGAAAGTTTGGAGACAGCGCGTCTCGCAACGGTTCGGGACAGGAACCAAGGCAAGCCCAAGACGAGGAAGACATGACGGCAAATATCGGGAAAGACCGGAGCGTCCGGCGGAAAACGGAGAATGATAGCGATGACCTGGAAGAAGGCGAGGTGACTGACGTGGACGCTGAAAGCGAGGATGGTGTAGTTGAGCATGCCATCCAAGGGTCAGATGAGGATGACGAGACCAGCAGCTCTGGCACATCCTCGGACGATTCAGATGCTGATATGTCGGACTCCTTTGACTCTGAGCCGGCTGACTAGATCTGTTCTGTTGTGTTGTGTAATCCAAGAAGATACCCTATGTTTGAACAGATATCGATCAAGACCAACTACTTTCTTTGTGGGCAGTCCTGAGAGAATCTGAGAGCGTGCTGAGAGAATCCTCAGAGCAGCAGCACGAAAAAATCATAATAACAAAACAATATAAAATCTTGGTGAGATACTTTGCCGGTGAAAGAACATCAACGTCCAAAGAGCCATTCTAGACCCTGAGATCACCTCAGCTTCCTACCCCAGAGATGTAAACTCCAACCCAGGCCCACCATATAATACGCCGCCAGACCTATGAAACGGGTGTGCTGCTGATGCTGTAGAGATGATGGAGCGAACATTTAACCACGACGTTTATCAATCAGCTCCCTTTGTTATCACCTCGGGCAAGCACGTGATCAACTTGCAACCACCCCTCCATCAACTTCCCACCTTCACGCCGCATCCGCCGAGTGCCTAAGCTTATATCTGGACTGCCCCCCACCCCCAAAACGCAGTTGATCTTCCTATAACACAGGCCCAGGACTCTGGTGTCAGCACACCAACCGACAGGAACAAACATTACCCACCATGCCTCGCAGTATGCAAGGCAGACAGTCTCTCGGTCTGGAGGTGTATATGCCTGAAAACCGACCGCGGTTGCGTGCGATTGGATCAGTGTCCGACGAGCTGTGGAAGCAAAGTTCAGCTGGATAGCATGCGCTCGGGCAATCTGAGGTGCTGGACCACCATGGCTGCTATCTTTGTCAGAAACTGACCCGTGCGCGAGATGCATGTGTGTGTGTGAGAAAGAGAGAGAGAGAGAGGATGAGTGTGTAGGAGCACATGGGTATAGAGGTGAGTCTCTTATGAGTATGAGCCGCTGGGGAACGTTGGATATAAGGGGGATGGTGTATACGGGCTCGTCCGTCTCCTCGTAGCGCCCCATACTCCCTCCATCCTCTATCAAGCCTGCCAATATACGAGGACTCTCGATACAACACGATTGCGTCGATAATGCAGAATTCTCAAAAGGCCCAGGACGACGCGTTCCACCATGGTATTGAGCAGTCGCCGCAACCCGAGCAGGTTTACATGGAATGGCTCTTTGGCGCCGCTCAGGATGCCACAATGTCTGCGGATCCGTTTGGTTGGATGAGCCCTACAGGAACAGCCGCTGGAGCACCAGCACAGCACATGAGGATGGCAGACGACATGTACCATCTGCAGCCGGCGTTTCTCCCCGGGACTGGACCGCATCCGCATAGCTTGCCCGAGCCCGAGGGACAGTCCCTTCCAGAGCCTGCCACCGACACGCCAGTTACGACGGCACCACACACCGAGGACGTATCGTCACCACCACCGGCATCTCCTCCTCCTCCTCTTCCTCCTCCTCCTCCTTCTTTGCCGTCTAACCCGCCTTCGCCGTCGCCGTTTCGCTCCCCTAAAAATACTGGCGAGCACAAATGCGAATACTGCAACGAGTCCTTCACCCGCAGGCACGATGTCAAGCGCCACCAGAAGCAGGGCATGCTGGTGTGTCACATCGGTAACTGCCCTCGGCGTGGTGGTCAAGTATACTCGACCCCTCGCTACGATGCCATGAAGAGGCATTTGATAGGGGCGCACAACATGGCAGATAACGATGTGCCCACCTTGGAATCGTTTGAGAGGCAAGCCGGCATAGGAGGGTGCCCCGCAATGAACCAGAATTGATGGCATCGGATAGACTTGCTTTTCGCTTCTTTTCCTTGTGCGGCGCTTTGTGTGCGCTTTGTGTGGCGCTGGGCTTGCGATTTCACAGTTTAAAGCCTGTCTTCTCTTACCGGGCTAATCGGCATTCCCGGCCGGCACATGTATATCAGCTTGCATATCCCATCTGCAGTAGATGCTCTGCAGCAAAGGCCCAATACTCATGGGGGGGGGGGGGGGGGGCCCGCCCCGAGGAGCGGCCAATGGGAGGGGGGGGGGGGGGGGGGGGGGGGGGGGGGGGCGCTCGCCCGTAGGAGCGGTCAATGGGAGTATAACGTGATCTACAGGACGGCCACCGTCAGCTCTCATCAACTCGGCACTGACAGGAGACATGCAAGAGGCCCGCTTATTCGCGCGTCGATACATATAGGAGGACTCGTCAGATTTGTGATTACTGATCGGGCTCTCGACTTGGCCAGCAGCCGAGCAAGTTGTGCGACCGACCCCATTACATGAAATACGTCACTGTATCCAAGAGCCTATCGTGATGGTGATATAGTGATTCTGGGTCCCTGGCCAGAGGAAGTGGAGCAGATAGTTATAGAATTAATGAACACCCAACAAAGAGGCTCGATAAGCGTCACTCCGTCATCCCGTCTCCATCTCGGATAAACCAGTGTCAATGCTCAAGGCGAGTGGGTGGGTGGTGAGTGGGTGGTTTGGCCGTGAGACTGAGTCTCAACACATCCATATTGGACTTGTAATGTGCACGTGCAGGCAGAGGATTCTTGGTCATAAAGATTCGCTTGGAGATTACAAAGTATTCGCTCAATTCTATAAACCGGATTTTCGGGGTACAGAACCTATCTCATCCAGAAAAGAAAAAAGTATTCCCGCCCAAATCGCGCCTGATCTCGGTGGTGTAATCCTTTTCCGGGTCGAATTCTTGCCACAGACTCGCCGGATAAATGTGCTTGTTCCGTTCGTACCATCGGCGGTTGACGATCTTGGTAAATGATGCATCGTCGCGGGCGCCCTCGAGGCCAGAAACCGCAGGCGGTGCCTTCACCAAAAGGCGATTATTGTTGGCCGCTTGCTCCTGTGCACGATTCCCAGCTTCTTCTTCACGATTCTCGTCTTTGGCTTCTGGAATGCCCGTCTCCTGCACGGGCGCATCGCAGCTATAGTCAAATAGCCGACGCCCTCCCGGTCCTATGCTCTTGTTGAGAATGAAAAAGTAGATCTCATAATGCTGCGGGCCTATTAGTTGGTTGCTGGCTGCATTTTCAATCCCCGCCAAACGAGATCGAGGCCAGACTTACTGGAGGTATTATTATAGATCCCCTCACAAGCATCAGATCGTCAACCGAAACCCTTGCCCACTCTCTTCTGGCCCTGGTATGCGCCCTGCTGCCCGCCAATGTTGCGCCAACCTTGCGACCCCTGTCGAGGAACAGCCATACCGGATCGCCCTTCTTTATGCGGACCATGCCGCCGGGAAGATCCGTCCCATCGTAAAATACAAAGGGTATTGCGATCTCGGTCGCCTTGACGGCAGCTTGGATTGCCAGGAACTCTTGCCGCAAAGACTCGCGCTCGAGGGCCTCTCGGCGCAGCGCAGCCTTTGTCTGGAGCTTCGGTATCACACCCAAAGATGCGTTTGGCATCATCTTCGGCTCCAGCTTGGTTGGCCGAAGCGGTGGCGTAGATCGCGTTCCCGGCCCGGCGTCGGGGTCGTCCTCTGTGGCCTTGCCTTTGCTTTTCTGCCCGTCTTTCTTGGCCATTTTGAGCATAATCCCGTCGTGGTCCTCCTCGTCATCGTCATCGTTCGCAAAGGAGAGCATCCCGACACCCTTGAGCTTGCGCTTCTTTCTGGAAACCCCATCCTTATCCGCACCGTTTCCGCTGTCGTTGGTCGGCGTTCCGCTATTTGACCGGTCCGGCGTCGAGATCTGGCTTGTGGTTGCAGCGACGACAGCACCGGGTGTGTTGAGGTTGGTCGGGCGCTGCTGGAGGAGGGTCTCGCGGCCCTGGGCGTCCAGGATCTCAGCTCGCCGTTTGCGGTAGTCTGAGAGGGTGACAAGGCCGTGCTCGATATCGGCGCCAAGGTCGGGCGTTCCCTGGGTGGATGCGGAAGCGGCCGGCGTGAAGCGATCAGAAGACATGGTGCAATGATGCTCTGTGAGTAAGCTTGAAACTATGGTTTCCTGTTGCATCGCAGAGGGGATGTTCAGGCCGTGTGTATAGACAGTGCGTCTACACCGTATTAAAACTGTTGGCTTATCGGATAATCTATCCATAAGGACTGTAAGTTTTCCAACAACTCGTACATAATTTCTATAACAACAATAAAAGTTTTCAACTCGAGTCAATATTCAATGTTTGCAAAGATATGATTCGGTCTCGTACCCCTTAACCAAGGCTGATGTAGTCGGTCGACATCCCCAGAACTCGCGAGTAGGAGCTTCCTCCTCTTTCGTAATATCGACTATGCTCCAAGAGGAGACTTATACTTGAGGTTGCTTGCGAATGGCGAGTAGAATTTGGGATTGGCCTGACCTGTCGCGACGGGTGATCTCGAAATCACTGGTCTCTACACTGTGGAGTGCTTCATGGCCATTCTTGCCTTGGTTCCTCAAGAATTATACAAAGGCCTCCTTGACATGGCTGGGGCCCACGGCGCTGAGATTTGAGATTGAGGAGGAGGGCATCAACAGGAGCGATGATTGCACCGACGGCAGTCATGGTCTGGATGAGAATGACTCCTCCATCGACGTTGCCATGACCTCTTTGAGGCATTGCGGGAACCAGAGCAAGGTGCGATGACGATATTCTTTAGTCCAGGTTATATCCTACAGTCCAGGCAGTCCAACGTCAATAAACTTCCACAAGAATTATGCCATTTCGAACTCGGCAGTGAGCTCTGACATTCCTCGTTATACTTCAGCCCAGGTAATTCCTTGTGGCTCTTCTCTTGGACAACATTATCGAGCGCCAGGAGCCGGTGAGAACCCAGAATACCAGAATACCCCTCAGCCTCCATGACGGCATATTCAAGGTAAAATCGTCCTACGTATATTGAATTTCCGGTTATAGAGTTCGGAAATTCTGCCACTACTGCAAAGAGAGAATTCGTAGCAAGTCCAGTCAAATACTGATTCAGGATAGGTTCACTCGGTTCGAATCAATGCTGGCTTAGCCAACATGACCCATACTCGGTGTAGCATATCTGCACCGTCATCACACGCTTTATTAAAGACCAACTATGAATCCTGAATGGGTGGACGCTTTCCACTTTCATCCTATCAGCAGAACAATCATTCCCAAGAAACCGGATGGGACGACGTCAAAGGTCTTTAGCTCATTGGAATGGGGACTGTCCTGTGAGCATCGGCAGGACTGAAAGCCAGGTCAGCACAGAGCACCCACCTCTATTCCCCTTTGTCCAGGACGTAATCCTCGTCTTTTTTATCGTCTCATAATCCATATTCAAAGCCATGAACCTGCCTTAGCAACTCGGCTTGAGCATAGTGAGCCTTCAGTGTCTTCTGCGCATTCTGTGCTGTCTGGCGCTGCGGGAGAGACCTTCCGAAGGATTCAGTATCTTCGTCAACGTCAGTTCCCTCCTCCGTAGAGGAAGCGCGAACAGTGGATATCTTTTTTGGGGCCGGGTACGTGTCGATAAGATGATCCAGCTTATGCTTCGTGGCGAGATTCACAGGAGCAGCAGCTACCATTTTAGCTTCGTTAAACTCTTTCGTGAGGGAGACGTAGATCTTCTCCCACTCGCGCTCGGTATTGCCATTCATATATTCAACGAACCCGTGGGGCTTCTGCTCGCTCAGGAAATTGGAAAATTGCTTTGCGTCGATGGCCGCCTCGCCGTGGTGTAACTTGCTGTTGACCCATTCGTCGAGCTTATCGTAAAGATAAAAGATGAAACGCATATCAATCTATGTGTCATGACAGTTTATTAGAAATTAACGAAACGTTCTGAGGCACGGAGGTAACAAGATACGAACCATGTTTTGGGCAGCCTCGACATCTCGTTGGTGCGATCATCATTTTCGGGGCCTATATAGCTACCAGTCGAAAACAGGCCCGAGTCAACTCGACCCTGCTTGAGAAGAAGACTCTTGACGGCGTCGATCCGCTGGAGGATTGCATCATGGCCCAGACGAAGATTGGCGATCTCCCCAAGGATTACAACCTGGCGCTGTTGGAATTGGCGATCTGCGAGGTATGGCCTTGAATAATTTCCATGATAGCATTTTGATTATACAGATTGACCTGGTGGATAAATGGTGCGTCAGTAGAGGGTACATATACCGAAGATCGGGGTCTCATTACCCTGTCCGCGGCGCTCAAAAATTGCGGATAATTCAATACATCAACCGGCTCGCGGGATCGACCGTTGAAGGCGAAATCACGCCCTGTTGGCCAGGTGCGCCTTCATAAAGTGACATCTTGTATGAAATAAGGCAAGGGTGACTGGTATTACAGTTGATCGAGAAGGTGCGTGATTGAAGCGCAATAAATTCATCGCTGGAAGAACCCAACTCGTGGCTCACTACATCTTGCGAGGAAGGCGTGATACATCTTGAGGAAGGATGCGCGATAGATGCTTGCAGTGCAATCTGTATAGCATTTTATACTTAAAAATACCGCAGACTCACAATACAAGTGTAGGCCCAATGGTCTAGTGGTATGATACTTGATTTGGGTTTCCTTCACATATTCAAGTGGTCTCGAGTTCGAATCTCGATTGGGCCCCGAAAATATTACTTTTTTTCCCATCATTTTTTTCTCCACTAAGCTTTAGCATTTTCTTCGAAGTATGAGTCTCCTCAGGTAGGTTAGGTTGTTAATCTAGTATTATTTATTATTGGATATATCCGACTGAGGCCCAGCGGATATTACAACAGTAAGGCGATTCCTATTGTGATTTTTGCAAACTTTGTTTGGTACCAGACTTTCATAGCTTTAGTCTAAACATTTGATCACAGGCATTTTGATTAGGCCTTTAATTGGTTTGTTTCTATCATTTTGTCACTGCTTCCATTACCTTGCTCTGAGCTCATTGATATATACCTTAACACGTAGCTCTCCGAACTATGACATGGAGTGTGATCGACCCAGTGTTATGCCCGCGTCCTAATCACGATATTCAACTCGCCTGACAGCTATGTATTATCAATAAGTCGGCTAATTGATTGTTATGACTTTTGTATCTACTGAGGTGCATTATCGTCCTAATCACGTGCAGTAGGTCAAGCTCAAATTTTTTTGCACCATCATTGCCACAAGTTCCAAAGAATCCCCAGCGATTAACTCTGCAACGACTTGCTCAATTTTGTCTTCAGTGCGGGCTATTTCTGGCATTACGTCTCAATATCGACTACCTGATATCAAACGCCATGGCTACTGTAGTGTGAGTCTATTTCCTTATATCTTTCTCCCGAGGCGAGGCAGCCAAGTAAGCCCTCACCTTAACAGTCTGGCTTCCGAAGTCTTGGAGTCCATGTTCGGTCACACACCCACCACCCTGCCCCTCACTTCTCTTCCTACTCACCGCCTTGTTTTCCTACGATCTCCACAGTTGGTCATGGTTGATCGAGGGGCAGGACAAAAAAAAAAGGTGGGGAAGGGTACAACGCAAAGGGGAGATCCGTCTGTGAGCTGTCAATGATATAGCACAGCATCATGGCAGGTGACTCAATGGTCGTCTCAATGGGAGTCGCTTTCTCCTGTCATGTCCACGTTTCCCTCAGAAACCCCCTCTCGTTTATTCGCTGTGCCTATGCTCCTGCCGCTGTCGTAACAGCAGCAAGCCCCGAGCTTCGCTTCCCGCTCCTGCACCGATCTGCCTGATAATAACCCTGCTCAGCATCTGAGCAGGTAGTGGCGTCATCGCACTCTCCTTCCGCCAGCAGATGCTAAAAGAGCGCCTTTCACGTGATAGATAGTCCCAGCTCCTTCCTCCTGACTTGGGACTGCCCCACATCTCGCTGATTGGCTGGCCGACGCTAACAATTTCCTGCTACCCCTCCAGCTCCAAGATGAGACCCCTCCCCCGCCATCTTTTCACCTTCGTTCTCCCTCGAACTTCGACCTCTCCAACCCCATTCATCAGTAACAAATTCCTCGCACGTCAGACAATCACCACCAGACTATACTCCATCAAAATGGCTGAAGAGTCGTACGCGTAAGTTTTATAAGCTTTCATTACTCGGATTGACGTCGCTATACTCCATTTCCACGCAGATGACGCCCAAGTTCGTGGCCAGTCTACTGACCGAACTTCTGTCTGCTCAGCTACGGTTACTTTGAGATCTCTTGGGTCGGACCCGTCTTCAACGGCCGTGACGATCCAAAGGTCAGCGCTGAGGCATACAAGAAAATTGCCGATACTGCCGCCAAGGACAGGCAGGTCCCTCCTCCCAGCGAGTGGAAGGGTAAGTGCCACGATCCTTTCTATGCTTTATCAATACCCTATATCGCATGGGGATACTGATGAATTATTCCATCCAACAGAGCAGATCGGTCGCGTTGCCTTCAAACTATACAAAGAGACTCCCAAGACATCGGAGAATTTCCGGGCACTCTGCACAGGCGAGAAGGGCTTTGGCTACCAGGGCTCCTCTTTCCACCGTATCATCCCCAACTTCATGCTCCAGGGTGGCGACTTCACCCGTGGCAACGTAAGAATGCGTTGATTCGATGCTCGGATCCATATTTTATGCTGACACCTTCTCAGGGCACTGGTGGCAAGTCCATCTACGGCGAGAAGTTTGCCGACGAGAACTTCGACATGGAGCACATCCGCCCTGGAATACTGTCGATGGCCAACGCCGGCCCTAACACGTAAGGCTTATCGTATTTCACGTGAATATGTTGGTGCTGACCGACGCCTGTAACAGCAACGGCTCCCAGTTCTTCATCACCACCGTCAAGACCCCGTGGCTTGACAACCGTCACGTCGTCTTTGGGGAGTGTATTGATGACGTCTCGCTCAAGGTCGTCAACGCCATCGAGGCGGTTGGCACCAGCAGTGGCACGCCCGCGCACCCGACGAAGCCCACCATCACTAAATCCGGTGCTGACAATGTGGAGAAGAAAGAGGGCGGATTCCTTCAATAATTGGGTTTTGCGGTGGTTTCTCCAATGAATGCAGCAGGATTATAAAAAAGGGTCATGGGTCGGATACTTGAGACTGTGACACTTCAAAAATTGCGCACAAGTGGCAAATGCGGTAGTCAATATAAAATAAAGCTTGGGCCGTAATTAACTGGTGCTATGACGATGTTCCTGACAATAATAAGTGTAGAAGTTTCAGGTGAAGTAAAAATCAAGTGGGAGGCCTGCCAAGCAACTGATAATAATAATGTTTGAGCTCTCCAGGTCCTGATGCCTCAAGTTCGAAGATAGACATAAACCGACATGACGCCTGGATATCATGATATCATAACCATGGTACAATACTTTAGTTGGCATTCCGAACACCCAGCGCCAATAAAAACGATACATAAATACGAGCGATCAATCGAGACTTAACCATCGTTGGTAGTATGGGCAGTTACTCGGCCCCACAGGACCGCCCTCCTCGCACAGATCAAACACAGGACATCTTCCACAGGGTGCTTCCGTGAATGCAGTGATATATGGCTCCGGCATGCCCCGTTCCTGGAGGGTGGAGCCTTCCTCCGGACGGCCTGCAGACCAACGCTCGTTACTCTGCCGGGGTATGCGAGCCAGACGATAGCCTTTGCGACTGCCAACAGCGACGGGTTCAATCAGACCGTCATATACCAGGACATCGACGAGCGCCTGGATGTTGGCCTCGCTGAGGACTTCGTTCCCTGTGATGCCGGTCCCAGAAATGATACGGGCAAGCTCTTTGACCGTTGGATACTTGGTGTAGCCTGCGGGGAGAGGAAGGTAGGCATCGCCGTGGGATCGTTTGGTCACCTGTGCACCGCCAGACCCCGAGGATACGGCGGTATCGTCGCTCATCTCGTCAGCCGTTCGCTTCCTGCTCTGCGGTGGGCCCCCCTTGACCACACCCTTGGTGGGGTGCAACGTCCGCCCCTGCGCGGCAGCCGCCCCTGCCGAAGCCGTTCCCGAGGAATGTCGGGCATTGTGACTGCTCCTATACGCGCTCTTGTTCTTGAGGATGTCGAATATAACCCGCTGAAGCTCTTCGATGAAGGCATCATCGAGGGTCTGGTCCGAGTACCAAGGCCCACCGGTGGCACGATCGCTGGGACGGATGGACGCTTTGATATACATTTTGCGGTTGGGATACTCGACCGACTTGAACGGAGAGATGAGCTGCTTGCCGACGAGATATTTGATGGCCGTGTTGAGAACATTGTCATGAATGTTGAGGCGCCGCTTCAGTGTTTGTGTCCAGATCCCGTCACCGCCAGCGTCGTCGATGAGGGCATATACCATGGCCTGCTCGTCGGTGGTGCAGAGCTTGTACCTGCAAGTTGAATTCGTATACGTTAGTGGAGTCACCCAGACAGACAGAGAGAGGTGGATTCGTACTTTTGTGCCTCATTCCGGTCGCGCCACTTCCATGAGAGCCCGTCGCGGCCGTTGTTGACAGCAACGAGCAGCCTGTCGTTTGTGAGGAGCTGGACAACGCGCAAGAGAAGCTGCGGGTCACTGCGAGGGATGACGTTGAGCTCGAGGAGATCCAGTTGGGAGAAGAGCTGCTCTTCTGAGCCGGCGCGTTGGCAGGCCTCGTAGAGCGCGTCCTTGAATATGTCGAGCTTTGCGGCATCCGGGGTGCCGGTTGCAGACCGGGACAGCGCCGACGCCATGGCGCGAACGTTGTGAGTGAGTACAAGTGCCGAAGGTGCTCTTCTAGGTGGGTAAGGGGTCAAACTTAGCGATAAACATTCGTCCTCTATACATGTATCTTGCTATTTTCCCTTTTTTTCCTGCGGCCCCGCAATAACTATGTAGTCACTTGTCAGCCTCGTAGCCTTGCCGAATTATAGAGCTCCACTTTCCTTATCTATTAGATAAATATATAGAGAGGGTGCCCCCCTTTTGCACGTGCCCCCCTTTTGCACGTGCCCCCCTTTTGCACAGATCCTTTAGTATAATCTATATAATAAAAAGGTTAATTACTATAGTAAATTACTATAGAAATACGATTTTAAAGTTAGAATTTAAATAATATATCCTCTATCCGTATTCTAGTAATTTAATTAACTTCTTCTACGATAAATAGTACGTATTTTCGTATATAGTTAGCCTACGTATACGCTAACTCCTCCTTCGATTTATAGATAACTTCGATATCCGAGAACTATACTTAAGGATCTATTCTTATAGTACGCCTTCTTTAAGGCTTTATAGTAGTTAATTTAGCCCGTAATTACTCGTTTTCTTACGTAATTATAGCGATATAGGCCTATTTCTACTCGAAGGCCTTTCGGCTAAGACGAAGTACTTTATAAACGTCACGAGTATTAACTAAATCGTATCGCCGGAAGCGCGCTTCTTCTTACCGGATATCGTGGGGCTTCTGAGGAGTCTTCTACACGTGGTTTGCCGGTAATCGTTTTAAATCTAGATGCTGGGGGGGCGTGAGAGGCCGTTTATCTAGTGTAAGGATATGGGTACGGCTGGGTAGATATTTTGTGCGTTTGGGGGCCAGCTGGTGACACCTGGGTGTGACGCCGTATCTACGGCAGAGTTGTAATTAATCAGTGATTAACTTTAATTAACGATTCACTGATTAACTTTTAATTATAATTAACTGATTAACGATTAAAAGTTAATCGATTAAGTTAATTATAAATCGATTAACTGATTAACTCTAAAAATTAATATATTACGTAAGCTACTTTAAAATACATAAAAAAATTAGCTTAATCTAACTATCTACTTTATATTACGTAATTATATTTATTAGTTAAGATATAGGGGTTTAAAATCTAGTAATTAAAATATAAATATATCTATTTATTTATTTATTTAATTAATAAAAATATAGATATTTAGTATATATATATATATTAAAATGTAGATCTTGAATAAGTAGGTCTTTTAAAAAAGTGGGCCCTATATATAATAATAATAAGTTTTACTTTAATATTTAATAGTAATAGTTTTATATAAGAGATAAACTAAAAGTGGGGCTTATAAGAAAAGTAGGTCTTATAAAAGTTGGTCTTATAAAAGTGGGTCTACTTTAATAACTGTTAATATTAGTCTTATATAATTTATATATTATAAAAGTGGGTCCTATAAGAAAAGTGGGTCCTATATAAGTATTAACCTAAATATTAAGTAGTATTAGTCTTATATAATATATATATTAAAAAAGTGGGTCCTTATTTAAGTACTAAGAAAAATAGGGTGATATAGTTAAATAATAAATTAACTTAATACTAGTATATAGCTTATATAATATATAAAAGTAGGTCCTATAAAATAAAATAAATTACTTATATTTACGTAAATATATATTATTTATATTATCTAATAAAATTAAAAGTAGGGCTTATAAATTAAGTAGGGCTTTAAGAAAAAGTAGGCTTTATATAGATATATAATATAGTTTAGGTTAGATAACTACTTTAATTACTAAAATATAAAGACCTACTTTTCTTATAAGACCTACTTTTCTTTTATATTATATAATATAAATACTATAAAATATTAAAGAAAAAATAATTATATTATAAGACTAGACCTACTTTTATTAAGGACTTACTTTTTTATATAATATAAAATTCTAATACTACTTAATATTTAAACTAAACTTATTATAAAATAATATATTA
>JAOYNU010110661.1:0-34933 GCA_026745395.1 Tympanopsis confertula | reverse complement strand
AAAAACTCGTAGACTAGGGTTATTAGACTAATACCGCTAGATACTAGTAATATCTTATCCCTCTTAGTCGTATATATCTTATTTTATCTATATATTTTAAATATACTACTAATATATATCTCCTAGTACGATTAATTAAGTATTAGTACTATTAATATATAAGTAGCTATAGCGGGTACTACTACGACTAGATATCTAGCTTTAAGATTACCGATACCTAGGATTAGTTCTA
The DNA here is from genome assembly GCA_026745395.1 of Tympanopsis confertula. Taxonomy (NCBI): domain Eukaryota; kingdom Fungi; phylum Ascomycota; class Sordariomycetes; order Coronophorales; family Scortechiniaceae; genus Tympanopsis; species Tympanopsis confertula. The sequence goes on along the minus strand of JAOYNU010110661.1, from coordinate 34,701 downwards.
TAGTTACCGCCGAGCTAGTATAAATAAAAAATTCGCTATATATACCCTTCTCCTTTATCTTAATATACTAACTACGAAGACTATTACGGATATTACTAGGATCTATAAAAGAAATAGTAGTAGTAATAATAATAATAATAATAATAGTAATAATAATAATAATAATTTCCGAAATTATCTCGAGGGTCTAGAGTACTATATTACTAGGAATCTACTAGAGGTATTAGATAAGTATATAGAGTATATTTATAGCTATCTTAATTATCTAATAGGTCTAATTAATAATAATAAAGGTAGGGGCGAAGATAAGAGTAAGGATAAGGGTATCGGGGGTACTTCCGGGGCTCTAGGAGCCGGGGGCCGTTCTTCTAGTATCTAATAAGTATAGCCTATTAGCGGTATTTTTATAGTACCTCTATAGATTTTTATTCTATAATTCGTACCCTACCTCTTTTTTAAAATTTTCTTTACTTTTCTTTATATTCCTACTATATCTTTTTATTATTAAAGTATTTTTAAGGTTTTTAGGTATCTTCGTCTTTATTATATCCTAATTATTATACTCTATATAGCCTATTCTTTTTATTACTTTTATAATTTATAATAAAATCGACTTTATATATAATTTCTCTATTAAAAGGGTTATCTAATAGTATTTCTAGGGTTTTATTAAGTTTATAAGTATAAAATTTAAAGTTTTATATATTAAATACGCTATAAATATATATTATTAGTAGAAGGTTTAGTTCGATAGTATTTCCGGATAACTTAATTAACTTAATTTAGTATAGGCTTATCTATTTAAATTCTAGTTTTCGATATAATTATAAGAAGTTAATATTTTTCGTATTTAATAGAACCTATTAATTAACCTAGAAAGAGTACTCTTTTTACTTCTTATTATATTATCGAGATATAAATACCTATATTTTTAATAAAACTTCTCTCGTAAGGTTTTTATTTTTTATTATTATCTCTACTCGGTTCTCTACTTTTTTAGCGTACTTATACGGTATTTCTATAGTATTATAAAGTATACGTAGCTCGTACTTAAGTAGAAGTTTCGCCGGGGTTTATTTTATTACCGAATACTTAGATATATTATATATAACTTAGGCTAGTAATAGCTAGTTATCCTAATTATTTTAATATTTTAAATAATAACTTCTAAAGTACTATTCTAGAACCTAGTTTTATCTCTTTATCTACTTATCGGTCTAAAGGTAGAAGCTAATACTTAACCTTTTTTAATAAGTAGGAGGTCGTAAAAACTAGACTACTATTTACTTATAAATACCGAACCTCTATCCGATATTATTCCTATCGGTAGCCTATAGGATTAGAAGATCTTATCTAAAAATAACTATACTAGATCTATATTATAAATATATTTTAAATAGGGGATAGACTCGATTTATTTTATAAATCTATATATAATTACTAAAATCGAATTATAGTACCCGCCTCTTTTAGAGGATACTAGGGGTAAATCTATAATAAAATTAATAGTAATCTCTTACTATAGGCTTTAGGGAATAGTTAGGGGTTTAAATAAACCGTATAGTTTCTTTAGTAAAGGCTTAAATACCTAATATATACTATAAGTATATACCTACTACTTAGTATTTTTATTAATACTAAACTAGAAAAACGTACTTTTAATATTAGCTATTATCCTAAATATACCCTAGTACCTAGTATACGGGTTATTATAGTATAAGCGTAATACTTTAGTTTTTAGACTATTTAGGGTATATACTTTACTATTCCGATAGAGTAGACCGTTCTTTTTAAGCTAAATAGTCGATCTAGTTCTCCTAGATACGTTTTTAATATAAGATATCTAGGACTATCTCCGTTCGGTAATAAAAATATCCCCTTAATATACCTCGCGGAGTACGTCTTTAAATATAGTATCTTTAACGAGGTCTAACTATAGATTTAAATTAAAGAGCGTAATACGTACTACTTTACTATCCTCTTTAAAGGTAAAATTAGCTATTTCCTCCCCGTCGATAATAGAAAATACTATAGATTATCTTTCCTAGTAGTAGGAAAACCTAAAGTATATACTTAGATTATTATACTATTATTTAGATATCCTATTACTAACCTCGAGGGTCCTATCTCCTTAGGCTAGATATAGAAGTATTAATTTAGAAGGCTTATAATATACTACTAGAGTACTAGTTTTAACCTAAAAAGAATATCCTATAATAAAGTAATACTTAATAAAACTATTTAGTACTACTACTATATATCTAATATACTTCTATAGTATAGTATTTTTATTTATAAAATACGATTAGAATTAAAGTACGATAGCTTATCTTACTTCTTTTCTCTCTATAAGGTTATTAAAATCTAGCCTTCGCGATAGAAGATCTACTAGGTTCTTCTACCCCGGAAGATAAATAATTATAAAGTTAAAAGGAACTAGGTACGATAATACTATTACTTACTTTAGAGATAATTAGGGTTTTAATAGTAAATATTTAATATTTAGATAATCTATTCTTATATCTATAGGTACCGAGGTATACGTAAAGTAGTACCTTTAAATCTTAAAACTCTTATAAATAACTAGAAGCTCTACGTCTAGGGTATTATAGTATAATTTAGTATTCTTAAACTTCTATAATATAAAGGCTATAGGGCCCTATACCTTTATAAGCTATTTCTAGCTAAAGATAGCTCTAATTATAAAGTCTAAAGTATTAGTCTTAATATAGATAGGGTATTTAAGTCGGAAGTAGGCTAGTATACTAACTTCTATAAAGGCCTTTTTTAATTCTTTTACTACTTACCGGCTTTTATCCCCTATATCTAGGGGTCTTATACGGAGCTATTTTCCTTAAATCTTCTTCTATCGAGCTATAAAGGGCTTTTTATATATAGTTATAGTATTATCCTAGTATATTAGGTTACTTAAAAGAACTATAATTCTACTATAATCCTTAATAAACCGCCTATAGTAACTAGTTAATCTAATAAACGATATAATATCTTTTACTAATCGAGGCTTAGGCTAATCGAGTATCTCTTTAATTTTTATAAGATTTATACTAATTCCCCTAATACCTACGACCTAACTAAGATAGCCTATTTTATTAGTCTCGAACTTATACTTCTTAGGGTCTATAGAGGCTAGTATCTCGAAAGGCTTTAATAATTATTTTAATATAGTTAACGTATTCTTCCGGTATATTACTATAGATAAGTACGTCGTCTATATATATAATATAGTAGGTATCTATAAAGTTTTTTAGGATATTTTTAATATAATTTTAGAATATACTAAACGTATTTATAAGCCTAAATAGTATTATTATATATTTTAAGGATCTATATCGATATCTCTATATTATTTTCTACTTATCGCCTTCGCGAATACGTATCCTATAATACGCGTTCTTAAGGTCTAGCTTCGAGAAGACTTTAGCCTTTAATAAGCGTTCGAAGATATTATTAATTAATAGAAGAGGTATATAATCTTTTATCGTAATAGTAATAAACTTATAGTAATCTATATAGAGCTATAAAGTACTTCCTTTTTTTAGTATAAAAAGAACTAGGGCTCCTAGAGGACTATTACTTCTACGAATCTATCCTAGGTCTAGAGCTTATTCTATATAATCTTTAAAAGTCTTTAATTCTTTCTTATATAGTAGGTAGATAGGGGTATACTTAGGGGATAAGCCTTCTAAGTCGATCGTATAGGTTTTTCCGCCTAATAGGGGTAATCTATTTATAGCCTCTATATCTAGGAACTTCTCTTCTTTATTAGTCTACTAACTAGGGCGCTCTTACGGTATAGCCGTAGTATCTTTATCTTTATCGTAATCGAGTACGTATACGAAATTATTATATTCTACGAATACTCTAATAATATACTAGCTACCTAATACGCTATTATACCTAAAAGGTCTCGCCTCTATATAGGGTTAGCCGTAGGAGACTTCTTTAGGGGTAGCCCCGTATATTATAGGTATACGTAAGCTATTACGGTATTCCTAGCGTATTATACCTCTTTTAAAGTAGAGATTAACTTAATACCGTCTTATCCTTCTTTTAAAGGGCGATAATACTACTAGCCCGTTAAGAAGTAGATATCGGGGTCTACTTTTATAAACTAATCTAGCCCGATTACTATCTAGTACCGTGGATCGTAGATCTTCGTAATAATCGTATCGTAACTGTAAAGGGTTAAGACCCCTCTAAAGCCTCGGCTACACCCTCGCCAATCGTAAGTAGCCCTATACGTAGACTAGTTACCTAATACCCTATTATCTTCGCCGCCGTCTAACTCTACGAATACTAGTTAGATCGATAAGAAAATACTACCTCTAGAACTAGGAGAGCTTAAGTATTCTAAAGAACTTATTTTTAACTTAATAGCTTAACTATCGAACTAGAAATCGATAGTAGTATATTCCGGAAACCTAGTATAGGGAAACCCCGAGATATATTACTAGCTTCTTCTATTAGACTAAGACCTAGGTCTAGGCTTATAGAACTAAACGGACTTCTCCGGATATTTTAAAGGTCTTTCGCTATATATAAAAAACCCTACGCCTCTTATAGAGTCTCCTTCTTCTTTTCTTTTTCTTTAGTTTAGAATATAATCTTATTCTATATAAAAAGGTTTACCTCTTATATAGACTATTATATTATTCTAAACTCTTTTAAGAACCCTAAAAAGCCTTAGACGATATCTAGGCCCTATAGAACTTTAGAAAGGTCCTAGACGATATCTAGGCCTTTAGGCTCTCTACGAAAAGCCCTAGACGACTTCTAGGCTCTTTTTAAACTTTACGAACTTCCTCGAACCCCTCTTTATTCTTAGAACTCTTCTAAGATCTTCTTTTTCGTATTCTAAGATTAGAACTCTCTATTTAGTAGAATTTCCTAGGAAATAGAGTATACTTTACGATAGGTTATTATTCTAATAAGGACTCTATAAATTAGAGACTTTTAAGGAAACTTAGAACTCTAGAACTCTAGAAGACCCCTAAGACCTTATAATAGATCCCTAGGACCCCTAAGCCTAGTATTTAGTTTACTTAGAGGCTAATATAAATAAAATAGCCGCCTTATAAGTTATATATAAAGAGGTTATCCGGAACTTTTAGAACTAATTCTAAGAAGCCTTTAAAGCCCCCCCGGCTTTTCTAGTTACTCTAGTACCGGAGCCGGCTAAAGCCCCTAAAAATCCCTAACCTAAAAAGGCCTTCCCCGATATTCCCTATTTTATTAGAAAACGAAAGGATTTTAAAGCCTAATTTCTAGAAGCCTAAACTAAAATTAGTATTAATAGAACTTCTATTAGTACTTATTTTACCTAATTCTACTATATCTATAATAAGATAAAATCTTTAGCCTAGTTTTTCGTATTTACTTATATTTAGGATATAGAAAAATTAAAACTTATAAACTTTTCGAATTTACTAGTTTATTTAGAGTTTATTTATATAGATTTTAATAAGGTAACTAGGGCTTTATATAAGTTCCGAGAAAAAAAAATAAAAAAAAAGATTTATTTACTTTTTATTTTCCGAAATTCGAATACCTTTTTATTAAAACTAAGCTTATAAATACCTTAGAAGGTATAAAAATCTCGTATCTAGAGGGAAATATCTCTCTAGACCTCTAAAAAGCTTTAATTAGTTAAAAAAAACCTTAGATTTATACCTCGTATATTAAGACCTTCTTAAGATTTACCTCGGATTTAGAAGGACTAGCCTATTACGAGAAATATTACTCCTCTTCTTATACTTTATTAAACCTCCCCCGGGCCCCTATTAGCTAGTTCTAAGCTTAAAGGTTTTTTTAAACTATTTAGACCTCCTATAAGGACTTTATAAACTAAGAACTTTTTTCTAAAGTCTCTAAAAGTTATTTAATTTTAGAAGAAAAAGAAAAGAAATTCCGATTTAATTTTTATTTTTACTACGCTTAGAAAGGCTATTTATATACTTCTTATTTCTTAGTATTTACCCGGATTTAGGCTTATATTAGAAACCCTATTCTAGCCCCGGAAGAGCCCTAGATATCTAAAGCTATTTAAGAAAACCTAGCCCCTACTACGAAAACCCCTACTAAAACTATAATAACTAGAAAAACTTTTAAAATTATTAAGATCTTCTCGGATAACTCGGGAGACTTAGAATCGGAAAAAGAGTAATTTTAAGTTAAAATCTCGACTTAAAGTCTTTAAAACCCCTAGAAATCCCCGCTTAACCCCCGGCTTTTTTAGAAGAAGAGGGTACTTATATAAATACTATTATAAATAATAGATCTAATATAAAACCCTTTATCGACTCTAGTTATTATAATTTTACTACGATATCCGATAGAGCTTCTATTAAATATAGAATTACCTTTTACCTAATTTAGCCTTATTACCTTTAATAAATCGTTAATTAGTTTAGAGACCTCTAACCTACTATATTTTAGATAGTTTATTTTAAACTAAATATAGGTAAATTTTATAAGGGTATCTAGGCCTATATAATCCCCGGCTAATCCGATCCTATAATCCTAGGAAAAAGGTAATTATAATTCTATAACGCCTCTTTTTATTTAGTAACCGATACTATAACTATCTAAAGACTTTTTAGGTTTAAGATATCTATAGTATTAGTATCTATAGACCCTAAAATCGTTTAAATCTCTTCTACTAAATTTAAAGCCCTTTTAACTAGGGCTTTAAAAAAAACTACTTATATACGTTTTCTTAGCTTCCCTCGTAGATATTTAGAAAGCCCTCGCTATTAAAGAAGAAAAAGACCCCTATCTTAAAGCCTTTACCTAATTACTCCCTATTATCGAAGCTTTCGATAGAAAAAAATCTAAAAAACTACTACTTTCTCGCCCTAATCTAGATTATAAAATAAACCTACTTCCGGATACTACTATTCCGAAAATACTTTTATATTCTATATCTAGAGAAGAACTTCTAGTTCTATAGAAAACTTTATATAAACTACTAGATTAGGGCTTTATAAGGGCCTCTTCTTTATTAGTTATTACTCTAGTTCTCTTCGTAAAGAAACCCGGAAAAAGCCTACGCTTTTATATAAACTACTAAAAGTTAAACGCTATATCGAAATATAATACTTATCTAATACCTTTTATATCGGAGATTCTATAGTAGATAGCTAGTTCTAAGTAGATTTCTAAAGTCGATATTATATCGGCTTTTTACTATCTCCGGATATATGAAAAAGATAAGTAAAAAACGGCTTTTAGAACTAGATTAAGATCTTTCGAATAGCTAGTTACCTTTATCGGTCTATCCGGTACCCCTACCTCGTTTTAATAGTATATAAACGATACTCTTTATAAATACCTCGATATCTTCTACTCTACTTATTTAGATAATATTATTATTTATTTTAACGGATCTAAAGAGGATTACTATTAAAAAGTCTATTCTATAATCTTAAAACTCTCCGAGGCCGGTCTATAGATAGATTTCTCTAAATCTAGTTTTAAAACCCCGGAAATTAAGTATTTAGGCTTTATAATCGAGTCCGGGGTAAGTATAAAAACCGACTTTAAAAAAATAAAAACTATTTAAGAATATAAACCCCTAAAAACCGTTAGAAGTATATAAGGCTTCCTAGGATTTACGAACTACTATAAGGTATTTATTAAAGATTTCTCGGATATCGCTAAACCTCTTACGAACCTAACTAAAAAGGATACCCCTTTTAAGTAGAATACGGACTACTAGAACGCTTTCGAGAACTTTAAAGAAGCCCTTATCGATTCCGAGACCCTAGCTAGCTAGGATCCTTCTAGACCTACGGCCGTAGAAGCGGATACCGTAGTACCGGGTCGGTAGATAAACTTAAATCTAAATTCGGATAGTTCTTCCCCCTACCGTATCTAATATTCGGATAGGTATTACCGGGTCTAGAAGTAGACTAGGTTCCGGTAATCCGTATAGACTATAAAGTCTATACCTTTAAGCTCGGAACGCTACTCTCTAATATATAATATAATAAATAGAAGTTCTTTATCGTATATAAGGTAGTTAAGTTCAGCGGGGGATAGCTTTCTCGAATAGTATCCTATAGGTCTCTAGAGAAGGTCTTCGGGGTTTTACTATATAAGTACGCCTCCTAAAATATAACCGGACGTAAGTCTCCTCCGACGCCCTCTCTAGAAGAGATTAGGACCTCCCGAAAGACGCTTCCGACGATAGGATATCCGGTAGAACCTTTTGACTACTATCTAACCCTTCTAATACCCTAGAAGGATTAGAAATAAAGGTTAAAGCTATATAGATATCCGATAATAACTCCGGACCCGAAAACGAGCCCTTTTCCGCCTCCGAACTCGCCGACCCCCCTAAGACCCCTTTCGAAGACTTAGAACTATCGAATCTATAGTTAAAAGGTCTAGAAAAGAACCTTAGATACTAGAAGATTCGGTAAGCTATCTACGAAAATAACCGGTAGTTTCCTACTAGTTAGGGTTTACCGGTATCTATATCCGAGTATTTTATCGATATAGAGAACCGTTTAACGTAGAGAGACCGAATCTAAATACCCTTCTTCGAGCCTCTTAGAACTAAGATTATCTAGCGAATCTATAACTCCCTTACTACTAGTTACCCTAGTAGAGAAGTTATAAGAGATCTAATTTCTAGGTACTATACGTAGTTAGGTTTATCCTCCGATATACGTCGATTTACGTAGAACTACTAGATCTATTCGTAAAGTAAAGTTTAAAGAGATTAGAAAAAAGGTCTTTTAAAACCCCTACCTATTCTAGAACGATCCTAGTAAGAACTATTTATCGATTTTATAGTAGACCTCCCCGAAACCCCTAATAGGTCTACTATACTAGTAGTTACGGATAGGCTTACGAAAAGCCCTATATTTATATCTATAAAAATAATAGAAACCCCGGATATCGCCTACGCTTTCCTATAGTATATCTACGTATACTATAGACTTCCCCGCACTATATTTTCCGATAAAGGATTTTAATTTACTAGTTTATTCTAGAAAGAGGTTTACTAGTCTTTAGGAATTTAGAGGTATTTATCTATAGCTTTCTACCTTTTAGACTAATAGATCTATAGAATATTTAAATATAGAACTAGAAATTTACTTATAGATCTTCTACTTATTTAACTAGGATAACTAGGATACGCTACTATTTAGCGTAATACTCGCCTTTAGTAACTAAAAATCTATATCTACTAGATTCTCCTTATTCTTCTTAAGTTATAAATACTACTTTAAGACCCTAGAACCTAATATAAGGTCTTTTACCGGATCTACCGTCTCCTTAGCTAAAAAAGGGCGTAAATAAATTAGAAAACTAAAAGATTACTATAATTTAGTAGTAGTAGTAATAGCGGATACTTATAAAACTAAAGAGAAATACGCGAACCGGTTATAATAGGCTTTAGAATCCTATAAAATAGGGGATAAAGTTCTACTATACTTAAAGAATATTAAAACTATTAGATTTTCGAAGAAACTAAACTAAATAGCCCTACTATATAGGGTTATAGGTCTAGTAGGATCCTATACTATCCGATTAAATACCCCCCCCGGAATCTACCCTATTTTATATATAGACCTTCTATACTAAGCTTCTAAAGACTTACTTCCGTCCTAAGATATAGCCTACCCGGAACTACCCCTTATCTAACTATTAGAAGCTTTTAACGATTATATCGAAGGGGAGTAGGTTATAGAAAAGATCTTATAGTACTACTAATCTAGAAATAGTTATTTTAGTATTCTAGTTAAGTAGAAAAGTTATATAGAACTTACTAAAAAACCCCTAAAAGACTTCTTAAATACCGAAGCTCTAGAAGTCTATAAATCTAATCTTTTAGAAGTTCTATAGGCTACGAAACCCTAGAAAAAGGGGGGAGAGGGGGGCTAATATAAAAGGTTAAAACCCCTTTAAAGCCTCGGCTATACCCTTACTAATCGTAAGTAGCCTTATACGTAAACTAATTACCTAATACCTTATTATCTTCGCTACTATATAATTCTATAAATACTAGTTAAATTAATAAGAAAATACTACCTCTAGAATTAGGAGAATTTAAGTATTTTAAAGAATTTATTTTCGATTTAATAATTTAATTATCGAATTAGAAATCGATAGTAGTATATTCCGGAACCCTAGTATAAGGAAACCCTAAGATATATTACTAGCTTCTTCTATTAGACTAAGACCTAGGTCTAGGCCTATAAAACTATACGGATTTCTCTAGACCTTTTAAAAGTCCCTCGCTATATATAAAAAACCCTACGCCTCCCGTAGAGTCTCCTTCTTCTTTTCCTTCTCTTTAGTTTAGAATATAATCTCATTCTACGTAAAAAGGTTCACCTCTTACGTAGACCGTTATAGTAACTAAAGGTCTAGGTTTTTCCTTCCGAATCTATAATCTTTATAATAGTAGTTACTCTTCCTCCTATTTTTATATCTCCTTAGGCTACTAGGGTATTAATTATATCTCCCGTAGGAGTAGGTATAGCCCTACTTTTCTTCTTCTACTAGGTTTTATCGATTATAGTTTATAATTTAGCCCTTATATCTAGAAAAGTACTTATATTTTCCTATTAATATTTTACTTTTATAATAATAGGTATAATAAGTCCTTTCTTCGTAAAAATAAGTTATCGGGCTTTATCCTAAAGTCTAGTTCCTACTATCGGTACTCTATTACTATTTAAATTCTCTTATATAATTATTTCGGCTAGAAGAAAAAATAGGCCGTAGTTTTCGGTTATATAAGACCTTTTATTATACTAGGTATAGTTTAGGGCTATATATTAGGGTCTTATATAACCTATAAACTTATACTTATAGTACTTAAGTATAGAAGAATCTTTTTTTACTTTATACCTTTAAAGTATATTTATAATATAATTAAAATAGGGTTATTTATTAATTATATTATCTTTTTAGGCCTCTAAAAGGTTTATAAATAGGCCTTCTAATATATTATAAAGTCTTTTAGTATATCTATACTTTAAATTATTATCGTAATCGTTTTTACGCCTTTTATCTCTTAAATAGTAGGTCTACTATAGGGGTTTTTCCTCGGCTAAAGCGAAGTTTTTTAGCTCTTAGAGGGTAGGGGGAGTAGAACTAGCCCTAGGGATAATAATTTTCTTACCCTTTTTAATAGTTACGTAGTAGATAGTAAATACCTAGAAGGGTTTAGGGAATTCTTATAGAGTCTCGGCTTTAATTCTTAGGATATTATAAATTAGGGTAATTAGTAATTTATATTCTTATTACTACTTATTTATTAATACTACTATAGTATTTCTATTATATAGGTAAAATAAAGTTAGTTCTAAGTCTAAGAACCTTAGGAAATCGTTCTAAGTAACCCTAGAAATCTAGTTATCGTAGGTACTAGCGATATATATAGTCTAATAGGTCCTAATTTATTTTCTAAAATTAGCTTATTTTAATATTACTTTCTCGATATCCTCGTTAATTTTATATAAACTAATAGCGTAGTATAACTACTATAAGAAGGCGTTCTTATTCTCTTCTAAATTCCCTTTAAACTTAATAAGTAGACTCGTCTATAGAATTATTATACGGGTCTTACTAGATACCTAGGTCTTATCCTCCTTTTTCTAGGCTACTTATATAGTATATATATTTTAGTCTACCTCTTTCTAGATCTTAGGCTAGGTAAATAGGTTAGGGGTTATAATACTATTACTTAATTAATATTAGTATTTTTCTATTATTACTATAGTATATTTACGATATTATTCTACGACTACTTCTTTTAAGAGTACTAGTAAATCTAAAAGGAGAGGGGAAAAAGGAGGGGGTTTATAGGGTACGGTAACCGATTCGGTCTCTTCTTAAGTAAGAGGACCTCTATCTTATTCTACCTATTATCCTCTTTCTTCTTTATCTTATAGAACGACCGAGTAGTTATAAGTAGTAACTATCTTAGCTTATTATACGTAAAGTACGATCGGTTATATAGCTTATAATTATAAGCGTATTTTTACGGTATTCTTACGACGTCTCCAGTCCTTAAAGCCTATTAATCTATAGGATAGAAGTAAAGGTTATTCTATTAGGCTTTTTAGCGATTAGGGTATATAAGTTAGAGAATAAAAGTATTATAATCCTAATATATAAATATATTATAAATAAAGTATAGATATAGTATAGATTATATATAGTTAATTAAAACTTCTCTTATAATAATAGTAGTATAACTTTTATAAAGAACTAGATCCCCTTTTTCTAGTAAGTTCCCTTTTTATCCTTATATAGGCGTATACCTCCTAGCCACCTCTTTTATCCCCCTTAGACTATATCCCTAGTTTATAGGCGTTATCTAAGACCCTTTTCATCCCTTATATAGCCAGCTAGTACTATCTGCTATATTACACTCGTGCCAGTCCATAACACTTAGCCTACGTAGATAATATCTTTATCTATACGGATAGTACCCTCGAAGAGTATACGACTTAGGTAAAGGAAATACTATTACGTCTCGAAAAGGCTAGCCTACGCTTAGATATCTCGAAATACGAGTTCGAAGTTAAAAGTATTAAATACTTTAGTTTAATTATTATAGTAGAAGAAGGCGTATTAATAGATCTTACTAAAGTTACTACTATCCGTAAATAGGTAGATCTTACGAGTATAAGAGGTATAAGGGGATTTATTAGTTTCGCTAACTATTACTATAAGTTTATATAGGATTTTAGCGAGCTTATAAACCCGCTTTACTAGCTTATAAAGAAAGATATAGTATTCGAGTAATTAGAAGCTATATAAGAGGCTTTTAAAACCCTTAAAGAACGTTTCTTAGCTAGTAGGGCGCTCGCCTATTAGGACCCGGACCGAGATACGCGTATCGAATATAATATTTCTATATTTATTATTAGAAGATAACTAGTTTAATAATATAATATTCTTTAGTACCCTATTACCTTCTTTTTATATAAGATATTACCGGCCGAATAGAACTACCTAATTTACGATAAGGAGCTCCTCTCGATTATCGCCGGAATTACTAAATAGTAGGCGGAACTATATAAGTTAACTTCTTTAATAATAATTATAGATTATAAGAACCTAGAATACTTCTATAAGAATAGATACTTATCTAAACGCTAAATATACTAAATAGAGTTACTAGAAGTACTACTTTAATAGAAAATAATTTATAGGCCGGGTAAACTATTATAAGTCTTAGATACTCTCTCGTATATAGATACCTACGATAACGGTTCTAAATATACTAAAAACCGATATTTATAACTCTAGAAAGAAATTTAGGATTTTATCGCTATAACTTCGGAGATAGATACTAGAATATAACTTTTTCGCTAACTGGAATTTCGAGATTTATAAGAAGCTACGAGAGTAGTAGACCTTTTATACGAAGAGCTAATATAACTAGTTCTAGAGAAAGCGCTTACGTTTCCTTCGAAGCTAGTACCCCCTATAATAGCCTAAATTTCGGAAGTATTAGTCGACTAATTTTAACTCTTTCTACGCGGTAAATTATAGATCCCGATTTATAAACCCCTCTATACGGCCCTTATCTAGTAGTATTATAACTTAGTTATTAGAGGATACCTTAACTATAATACTTTTATTTCTATACTCGTATAATAATTCTTCTAACTAGGTCTCGGAATAAATACTCGTAAATTTATAAAAGCTTATTCGATATATAGTAAAACTAAAATCTAGAAATAAAAGAAGTATAGTTTACTATAACCCTTACCGATACCGTTACGAAACTAGGCCTCTATTTTAATAGATTTTATAACGTATCTACTAAACGAATAGGGTTACGAGTAGCTATTAGTAGTTATAGACCGCTTTTCTAGAAGCTTTATCCTAATACTATTACGAATAGGGGAAGTAGATAATATAATTAAAGTATTCTTAATTTATATTTATATATACTATAGACCCCCCGAATTAATCGTCTTAGATAGAAGAGGGTAATAGATTAACGGCTTTTAGAAATACTTCTATAAGCTACTAAAAATCGAAAAAAAACTCTTAACCGCCTACTATCTATAAACTAATAGTACTACTAAAAGGATAAATTAATAAATATAGTAGTTCTTATATTACTATAATACCTTTAGCTAATAGGACTAGCTATATAATTACTAGTAGTTTAATTAGCTTTTAGTAACTAGCCCTAGTATACGAGAAGAGGTATTTTACTTTTCTTTATTATTTATAGTTATAATATAGAACTAATTTAGATAGACGAAAATTAGAGCTAAGCCGGTAGTAAATACGCTACGGCTAAAAGTATAGTTTTAAAGCTCTAAGAGGTCTAATTATAAATAGCCGCTATTCTAATAAATAGCTAATAGGTAATAGAAAAGTAAACTAACTAATATAAATATACTACTAATAACTTTAAAGTAGGCGATTAAGTATAATTAGACTTTAGAAATATCTAAATAAAGCGCTTAAATAAGAAATTAGACTAGCTATATACGAAATATACTATTACGAATATAATCGTACCGAATATCTATAAATTAAATATCTTTATTAGTATCTATAATCGCTTCTATTCGGACCTCCTACGCTTAGTAGAATATAGAAGTATAGTATTATAATAGCCTTACGATAAGATAACCCTACTAATTATAGTCGATAGAAAATACGAATTCCGAGTAGAGGTAATTTTTTATACGGGAAAATAGCGAAATAAGTATATCGTATAAGTAAAATAAATAAGTTACGAAACCCCTATTCCTATAAGCCTAGAAAATATCGAGGGTATTATAATTTTAGACGACTAAGAAGCGAAATAAAGGAGTATATAGTAGAATAATAGACCGAAGGAGTACTATCTAATAAGAACTAGGTACTTAAAAGTATAATAGAAGAGGTTTAATACTATAGAAAGAAGAGAGAAAAGGGGTAATATTACGGGGTAAGACCTATTAGACCTAAGAGGTTATACTATAGGTATATAATTATATTACGAGCTATAAAGCCCTATTTTAGATCCTACGAGAGCTTCGTTTTAGTTTACTCTCGTCATCTAATTAATAAAAGTCTATCGGTACCCTAAACTACTGTTTTACAGCGCGTCGCCGTCAACAACGATTGGGGTACGTAAGTTAGAGAGTGAAGGCGTCGTAATCCTAGTATATAAACGTATCGTAGATAAGGTATAAATACGGTGTAGATCGCGTATAGTTAATTAAAGCTTCTATTATAATAATAGTAGTATAACCTTTACGAGGAGCTAGATCCCCCTTTTCTAGTAGATTCCTTCTATCCTTATATAGGCGCGTCCTCCTAGCTACCTCCTTTATCCCCTTTAGACTATATCCCTAGCTTATAGGCTTTATCTAAGACTATTTTTATCCCTTATATAGTTAACTAGTACTATCTACTATATTATACTCGTACTAGTCTATAATAGAGTACCCCCTCTACTAGTAAGTCGCCCCGATATACTTATTATATATAATAACTATAAGTTAATATTATTCTTCTAATAAGGTATTACCGTAGTATAATTAGGGTATAGTTAGTATATCGTATACTTTTTTCTTTTAAATAAAGAAATACTTTATAAAACTCGGGGTTAATAATATATAATACCCTTTTTTAATCTCTTCTAGGGGTTAAGAGTAATTTAATAAGTACTCTTTCTATTTTACGTAGATTCTTATAGTAATAGTATAGCTACTTATTTAAATCCCGTAACTCTCTTTTATATTTCTTTTTTCCCTTTTTTTCTTATAGGTTCTTCTTATTTATCTTCTTCTTCTTTAGTACTAGCGCTATTATTATAATATCTCGCTTAGTACTTATTTATAAAGCCGTAGAGGAAGTAGTATATAAGAAAAACGAGGAAAAGGCTAAGTAGAAAGAAGAGAGTAAGAGGAGAGAGGTAGCGGCTAGGTATAAAGAGGAGGCTAAGAAAAAAGCGAAAATAACTAAAAGTACTATAACGATACTAGGAGAGTATAGTTCTACTAATACTATTACTACTAATAATACTCGTAACTCGCTATATTATCTACTATTAGTCTCTAAAAGTAATAATAATAATAATAATAATAATAATAATAATAATAATAATAATAATAATATACCTATACCTCGGCGTAATATTAAGTTATTAGCTCGTATAGTAACTACTCCTCCTCCGCGTCCTCGACGCGAGATTATAGGCCTTATATAGTATACTTTTTACTAACGTTTTCTTACGGTATCTCTCTTACTAATATAGTATTTTTAAGCTCTCTAAGAATATTCTACCGTATACCTAATATATCTAAAAACTCGTAGACTAGGGATATTAGACTAATACCGCTAGATACTAGTAATATCTTATCCCTCTTAGTCGTATATATCTTATTCTATCTATATACTTTAGATATGCTACTAATATATATCCCCTAGTATATTTAATTAAGTATTAGTACTACTAATATATAGGTAGCTATAGCGGGTACTACTACGACTAGATATCTAGCCCTGAGATTACCGATACCTAGGATTAGTTCTATAGTTACTACCGAGCCGGTATAGATAAAAAATTTACTATATATACCCTTCTCCCCCGTCTCGGTATACTAGTTATATAGACTATTACGGATACTACTAGGATCTATAAGAGAGGCGGTAGTAGTAACGATAGTAATAATAATAATAATAATAATAACTATAAGCTTCGAGACTATCTTAAAAGTCTAGAACGCCGTATTACTAGGACTCTACTAGAGGCGCTAGATAAGTATATAGAGCTCGTCTATAGCCGTCTTAACTATCTAATAGGTCTAACTAATAATAATAAAAATAGGGGCGAGGGCGAGAGTAAGGATAAGGATAAGGGTAAGGATAAAAGTCCTAGGGCTAGGGGCTATTCTTCTAGTATCTAATAAGTATAGCCTATTAGCCGATTATATAGTAAGTATAGCCGTATTATATAGCTCCTAATAATATATTATTTTATCGTATTATTCCTTCTTATATTATAGCGGTATTTTTACGGTATCTCTATAGACTTTTATTTTATAATTCGTACCTTACCTCCTTTTTAAAATTTTTATTATTTTTCCTTATATTCCTACTATATCCTTTTATCGTTAAAGTATTTTTAGGGTTCCTAGGTATCTTTATCTTTATTATATCCTATCTATCGTACTCTATATAACCTATTCTTTCTATTACTTCTATAATCTATAATAAAATCGATTTTATATATAGTTTCTCTATTAAAAAAGTTATCTAATAGTATCTCTAGGGTTTTATTAGGCTTATAGATATAAAGTTTAAGGCTTTATACGTTAAATATACCGTAAATACGTATTATTAGTAGAAGGTTTAGTTCGACGGCGTTTCCGGACGACTTAATTAACTTAATTTAATATAAGCCTATCTATTTAAGTCCTAGTTTTCGATATAGTCGTAAGAGGTTAATATTTTTCGTATTTAATAGAACTTATTAGTTAACCTAGAAAAAGTACTCTCTTTACTTCTTATTATATTATCGAGATATAGATACCTATACTTTTAATAAAGCTTCTCTTATAAAGTCTTTATCTTTTATTATTATCTTTACCCGGTTCTCCGCTTCTTTAGCGCGCTTATATAGTATTTCTATAGTATTATAAAGTATATATAGCTCGTACTTAAATAGAAGTTTCGCCGGTATTTATTTTATTACTAAATAATTAGATATATTATATATAGCTTAGGCTAGTAGTAGTTAGCTATCCTAGTCGTCTTAATATTTCGAATAGTAATTTCTAAAGTACTATTCTAGGACCTAGTTTTATTTCTCTATTTACCTATTAGTTTAGGGGTAAAAGCTAATATTTAACTTTCTTTTAATAAGTAGGAGGTTATAAAACTAGACTACTATTTACTTATAAATACCGAACCTCTATCCGATATTATTCCTATCGGTAGCCTCTAAAATTAGAATATTTTATCTAAAAATAACTATACTAGATCTATACTATAGATATACTTTAAATAAGGGATATACTTAACTTATTTTATAAATCTATTTATAATTACTAAAATCGAATTATAGTATACGCCTCTTTTAGAGGATACTAGGGGTAGGTCTATAATAAAATTAATAGTAATCTCTTACTATAGGCTTTAAAGAATAGGTAGGGGTTTAAGTAAATTATATAATTTCTTTAGTAAAAGCTTAAATACCTAATATATACCGTAAGTATATACTAACTACTTAGTATCTTTATTAATACTAGGTTAGAAAAACGTACTTTTAGTACGAGTTATTATCCTAAATATACCCTAGTACCTAGTATACGGGTTATTATAGTATAAGCGTAATACTTTAGCCTTTAAACTATTTAGGGTATATACTTTACTATTCTAATAGAGTAGACTGTACTTTTTAAACTAAATAGTCGATTTAGCTCTCCTAGACGCGTTTTTAATATAAGATATCTAGGACTATCTCTATTCGGTAATAAAAATATCCCCTTAATACGCCTTACGGAGTACGTCTTTAAATATAGTATTTTTAATAAAGTCTAATTATAGATTTAAGTTAAGAAGCGTAATACGTACTATTTTATTATCCTTTTTAAAGGTAGGGTTAGCCGTTTCCTCCCCGTCGATAACGGAGGATACTATAGACTATCTTCCCTAGTAGTAGGAAAACCTAAAATATATATTTAGATTATTATATTATTACTTAGATATCCTATTACTAGTCTCGAGGGTCTTATTTCTTTAAACTAGATATAGAGGTATTAACTTAGAGGGCTTATAATATATTACTAGTATACTAGTTTTAACCTAAAAGGAGTATCTTATAATAGGGTAATACTTAATAAAACTATTTAGTATTACTACTATATATCTAATATACTTCTATAGTATAATATCTTTATTTATAAAATATAATTAGAACTAAAGTATAATAGCTTATCTCGCTTCTCTTCTCTCTATAGGGTTATTAAAATCTAGCTTTCGCGATAGAGGATCTACTAGGTTTTTCCGCCCCGGAAGATAAGTAATTATAAAATTAAAAAAAACTAGGTTTAATAATACTATTACCTACTTTAGAGATAACTAGGGTTTTAATAGTAGATACTTAATATTTAGATAATTTATTCTTATATCTATAAGTACTAAAGTATATATAAAGTAGAACCTCTAAATCTTAAAACTCTTATAAATAGCTAGAAGCTCTATATCTAGGGTATCGTAGTATAATTTAGTATTTTTAAGTTTCCTCGATATAAAAGCTATAAAGGCCTATAACTTTATAGGCTACTTCTAGCTAAAGATAGCTCTAATTATAAAGTCTAAAGTATTAGTTTTAATATAAATAAAGTACTTAGGCCGGAAGTAGGCTAGTATACTAGCTTCTATAAAAGCCTTCTTTAGTTCTTCTACTATATACTAGCTTTTATCCCCTATATCTAGGGGTCTTATACGGAGCCGTTTTCCTTAAATCTTCTTCTACTAAGCCGTAAAAAGCTTTTTATATATAGTTACGGTATTCTCCTAGTATATTAGGTTATTTAAAAGAATTATAATTCTACTATAATTCTTAATAAACTACTTATAGTAACCGGTTAATCTAGTAAACGATATAATATCTTATACTAATCGAAACTTAGGCTAATTAAGTATCTCCTTAACCCTTATAAGATCTATACTAATTCCCCTAATATCTACGACCTAATTAAGATAGCCTATTTCGTTAGTCTCGAACTTATACTTTTTAGGGTTCTTATAGAAGCTAGTATCTCGAAGAGCTTTAACGATTATTTTAATATAATTAATATATTCTTCCGGTATATTATTATAGATAAATATATTATCTATATATACGATATAGTAGGTATCTATAAAGTCTTTTAGGATATTTTCTATATAATTTTAGATTATACCGGGCGCGTTTATAAGCCCGAATAGTATTATTATATATTTAAAATATCCGTATCGATATCTCTATACTATCGTCTACTTATCGCCTTTATAAATACGTATCCTATAATATACGTTTTTAAAATCTAGTTTTAAGAAGACCTTAGCCTTCGATAGGCGTTCGAGGATATTATTAATTAATAGAAGAAGTATACGATTTTTCTTTATAACTATATTAAGCTTATAGTAATCTATATAGAGCTATAAAATACTTCCTTTTTTTAATACGAAGAGAATAGTAGCCTTTAGAGGACTATTACTTCTACGAATCTATCCTAAGTCTAGAGTTTATTCTATATAATTTTTAAAAGTCTTTAACTCCTTCTTATATAGTAGGTAGATAAGTATATACTTAGGGGGTAAGTTTTCTAAGTTAATTATATAGGTTTTTCTACCTAGTAGGGGTAATCTATCTATAGCTTCTATATTTAAGAACTTTTCTTCCTTATTAGTCTATTAGTTAGGGCGCTCTTATAGTATAGCTATAGTATTTTTATTATTATTATAATCGAGTACGTAGGCGAACTTAGTTATTATATTCTATTAATACTCTAATAATATACTAGTTACTTAATATACTACTATATTTAGAAGGTCTCGCTATTATATAGGGGTAGTAATAGGAGGCTTTTTTAGGGGTAACCCTATATATTATAAGTATATATAAACTATTATAGTATTTTTAGCGTATTATATTTCCTCTAAAATAGAGATTAATTTAATATTATCCTATCCTTCTTTTAAAAAGTAATAATACTACTAGCCCGTCGAGAAGCGTATATCGGGGTCTACTTTTATTTATTAATTTAGCCCGATTACTATCTAGTATTTAGGATCGTAGATTTTCGTAACGATTATATCGTAACTAAAGGTCTAGGTTTTTCTTTCCGAATTTATAATTTTTATAATAATAGTTATTCTTCTTCTTATTTTTATATCTCTTTAGGCTACTAAGGTATTAATTATATCTCCTATAGGGGTAAGTATCGCCCTACTTCTCTTCTTCTACTAGATTTTATTAATTATAGCTTATAATTTAGCCTATATATCTAGAAGAGCGCCTATATCTTCCTACCGATATCTTATTTTTATAATAATAGGTATAATAAGTCCCTTCTTCGTAGGGATAAGTCGTTAGGCCTTATCCTAAGGTCTAGTTCCGGCTATTAGTACTCTATTATTATCTAACTTCTCCTATATAGCTATTTCGGCTAGAAGAAGGGGTAGGCCGTAGTTTTTAGTCGTAGGACCCTCTATTATACTAGGTATAGTTTAGGGCTATATACTAGGGTCTCGTATAATTTATAAGCCTATACCTATAGTATCTAAGTATAGAAGAGTCTCTCCCTACCCTATACTTTTAGGGTATATTTATAGTATAGCTAGGATAGGGCTATATATTAGTTATATTATCTTTCTAGGCCTCTAGGAGGTTTATAGATAGTGTAAAGGGTTAAGACCCTTCTAAAGCCTCGGCCACACCCTCGCCAATCGTAAGCAGCCCTATACGTAGACCCCGTTATCTTCGCCGCCGTCTAGCTCTACGAATACTAGTTATATTAATAAGAAAATACTACCTCTAGAACCGGGAGAACTTAAGCGTTCTAAAAATCCTATTTTCGACTTAGTAGTTTAATTATCGAACTAGTAATCGACGGTAGCGTATTCTAGAACCCTAGTATAGGGAACCCCTACGCCTAAATACCGAGATATATTATTAGCCTCTTCTATTAGACTAAGACCTAGGTCTAGGCTTATAGAACTATACGGACTTCTCCGGACCCCTTAAAAGTCCCTCGCTATATATAAAAAACCTTACGTCTCCTATAGGGTCTTTTTCTTCTTTTCTTTTTCTTTAGTTTAGAATATAATCTTATTCTATATAAAAAGGTTTACCTCTTATATTAATTATTATATTATTCTAAACTCTTTTAAGAACCCTAAAAATACCCTAGACGATATCTAGGCCCCCCGGAACTCTAGAAAAAGTCCTAGACGATATCTAGGCCCTTAGAACCCCTAGAAAAGTCTTAGACGATATCTAGGCCTTTAGGCTCTCTACGAAAAGCCCTAGACGATATCTAGGCCCCCTTTAAACTTTACGAACTTCCTAGAACCCTTCTTCGTTCTTAGAACTCTTCTAAGATCTTCTTTTTCGTATTCTAAGATTAGAACTCTCTATTTAGTAGAATTTCCTAGGAAATAGAGTATATTTTACGATAAATTATTATTCTAATAAGGACTTTATAATCTAAAAACTTTTAAGAAATCCTAAAATACTAGAAAACCCCCCGAGATTTTACGATAAATCCCTAGGACCCCTAAGCCTAGTATTTAGCCTACCTAGAGGCTAGTATAAATAAGATAACCGCCTCGTAAACTATATAAGAAGAGGTTATCCGGAACTTTTAGAATTAATTTTAAAAAGCTTTTAAAGCCCCCCTAGTTTTTCTAGCTTCTCTAGTACTAGAGTCGGCTAAAGCCCCCGATAATCCCTAGCTTAAAAAGGCCTTCCCCGATATCCCCCGTTTTACTAGAAAATAAAAGGATTTTAAAGCCTAACTTCTAGAAGCTTAGGCTAAGATCGGTATTAATAGAACTTCTATTAGTACTCCTTTTATTTAGTTCTACTATATTTATAATAAGATAAAATCCTTAACTTAACTTTTTATATTTATTTATATTTAAAATATAGAAAAATAAAAACTTACTAATTTTTCGAATTTATTAGTTTATTTAAAATCTATTTATATAAATTTTAATAAGGTAATTAGGGTTTAAAATAAATTCTAAGAAAAAAAATAAAAGAAAAAGATTTATTTACCTTCTATTTTCCGAAATTCGAATACTTCTTCGCCGAAATTAAGTTAATAAATACTCCGGAAAACGTAAAAATCTCGTATTTAGAAGGAAATATCTCTCTAGACTTCTAAAAATTTTTAATAAGCCGAGAGAAACCTTAGACTTATACTTTATATATTAGAACTCTCTTAGGGCTTATTTCGGATCTAAAAGGCCTAGCCTATTACGAGAAATATTACTCTTTTACTTATACCTCGCCGAACCTCCCCTAAGCCCTTATTAACTAGTTCTAGACTTAGGGGTCTTTTTAGATTACCTAGACCTCCCCCGGGGATCTTATAGATTAAGAACCCTCTTCTAAGATCTCTAAAAGCTATTTAATTTTAAAAGAGAAAGAAAAAAGATTCCGATTTAATTTTTACTTTTATTATATTTAGAAAAATTACTTATATATTTCTTATTTTTTAATACTTATTTAGATTTAAGTTTATATTAAAAACCCTATTCTAGCCCTAGAAGAGCTTTAGATATCTAGGACTATCCGAAAAAACCCGGCTTTTACTATAAAAGCCCTTACTAAAACTACGAAAACTAAAAAGATTTTTAAAATCGTCGAGATCTTCTCGGACGACTTAGAAGACTCGGAATCGGAAAAAGAGTAATTTTAAGTTAAAATCTCGACTTAAAGTCTTTAGAACCCCCGGAAATCCCTACTTAACCCCTAGCCTTTTTAAAAGAGGAGGGTATTTATATAAATACTATTATAAATAATAGATCTAATATAAAACCTTTTATCGATTCTCGTTACTATAGTTTTATTACGATATCTAATAGAGTTTCTATTAAATATAGAATTACTCTCTACCCGATCTAGCCCCGCCGCCTTTAGTAGATCGTTAATTAGCCTAGAGACTTTTAACCTACTATATCCTAGATAGCTTATTTTAGGCTAGATATAGGTAGGTTTCGTAAGGGTATCTAGGCTTATATAATCCCCGGCTAGTCCGATCTTATAATCTTAAGAAAAAGGTAATTATAGTTCTATAATACCTCTCTTTACCTAACTACTAATACTATAACTATCCGAAAACCTTTTAAATATAAGATATTTATAGTACTAGTATTTATAAACCCCGAAATCGTTTAAGTTTTTTCTACCAGTTTTAAAGCCCTTTTAACTAGGGTTTTAAAAGAAAAACTACTTATATACGTTTTCTTAGCTTCCTTTACGGATATTTAGAAAGCCTTTACTATTAAAGAAGAAAAAGACCCCTATCTCGAAGCTTTTACCTAGTTACTCCCTATTATTAAAGTTTTTAATAGAAAGAAAACTAAAAAACTACTACTTTCTCGCCCTAATTTAGATTATAAAATAAACCTACTTCCGGATACTACTATTCCGAAGATACTATTATATTCGATATCTAGAGAAAAACTTCTAGTACTACGGAAAACCTTATATAAACTACTAGATTAAGGTTTTATAAGGGCTTTTTCTTCGTTAGCTACTATTCTAGTACTCTTCGTAAAGAAACCCGAAAATAGCCTATACTTTTACGTAGATTATTAAGGGTTAAATACTATATCGAAATATAATACCTATCCGATACCTTTTATATCGGAGACTCTATAATAGATAACTAGTTCTAAGTAGATTTATAAAGTCGACGTTATATCGGCTTTTTACCGTCTCTAAATATACGAAGGAGATAAGTAGAAAATAGCTTTTAGAATTAGATTAAGATCTTTCGAGTAGTTAGTTACTTTTTTTAATTTATCTAGTACTTTTACCTCGTTTTAATAATATATAAATAATATTCTTCGTAAATACCTCGATATCTTCTACTCCGCCTATTTAGATAATATTATTATCTACTCTAACGGATCTAAAGAGGATTACTATTAAAAAGTCTATTCTATAATCTCGAAACTTTCTAAAACCGGTTTATAATTAGATTTCTCTAAATCTAGTTTTAAAACCCTAGAAATTAAGTATTTAGGCTTTATAATTAAATCCGGGGTAGGTATAAAAACTAACCCCGAAAAAATAAAAGCTATTTAAGAGTAAGAACCCCTAAAAACTATTAAAAGTATACGAGGTTTCCTAGGATTCGCTAACTATTATAAAGTCTTTATTAAAAACTTCTCGAATATTACTAGACCCCTTACGAATTTAACTAAAAAGGATACTTTTTAAGTAGAATACGGACTACTAGAATACTTTCGAGAACCTTAAAGAAGCTTTTATTAATTCCGAGACCTTAGTTAGCTAGGATCCTTCTAGACTTATAGCTATAGAAGCGGATACCTCTAATTATACTATAAGAGGTATACTTATATAGTAAGACCCCGAAGACCTTTTCTAAAAACTTATAGGATACTATTCGAAAAAGTTATCCTTTACCGAAGCTAATTACCCTATATACGATAAAGAACTTCTATCTATTATATTATATATTAAATAGTAATATTCCGATCTTAAAAGTATAGATTTTATAATTTATATAGATTACTAGAACTTAATCTATTTCTAGACCTAGTAATATCTATCCGAATAATAAATATAGTAGGGAGAAGAATAATCCGAATTTAGGTTTAAATTTATCTACTAGCCCGGTACTATATAAATCTCTTCCGACGCCCTCTCTAGAAAGGATTAAGATCTACTAAAAGATACCTCCGACGATAGAATATTCGGTAGAACCTTTTAACTACTTTCTAATTTTTCTAATACTTTAGAAAGATTAGAAATAAAAGTTAAAGCTATATAGATATCTAATAATAACTCCGGACCCGAAAACGAGCCTCTTTCTATTTCCGAACTCGCCGACCCTTTTAAGACCCCTTTCGAAGATTTAGAACTATCGAACCTATAGTTAGAAAGTCTAGAAAAGAACCCTAAATACTAGAAAATTCGGTAAACTATCTACGAAAGTAACCGGTAGTTTCCTACTAGTTAGTATTTACTAATATCTATATCCGAGTATTCTATCGATATAGAGAACTATTTAATATAAAGAGACCGAATCTAGATACCTTTTTTCGAGCCCTTTAGAACTAAGATTATCTAATAAATCTACGACTCCCCTACTACCGGTTTCCCTAGTAGAGAAGTTATAAGAGATCTAGTTTCTAGGTACTATATATAACTAGGTCTATCCTCTAATATACGTCGTTTTATATAGAACTACTAGATCTATTTATAAAGTAAAATCTAAAGAGATTAGAAAAAGGGTCTTCTAAAGCCCTTACCTATTCTAGAATAATCCTAGTAAGAACTATCTATAGATTTTATAGTAGACCTCCCCGAAACTCTAAACGGGTCTACTATACTAGTAGTTATAGATAGACTTACGAAAAGCCCTATATTTATACTTATAAAGACGATAGAGGCCCCGGATATCGCTTATACTTTCCTATAGTATATCTATATATACTACGGACTCCCCCGTACTATAATTTCTAATAGTAGATTTTAGTTTACTAGTTTATTATAGAAAAAGGTTTACTAGTTTTTAAGAATTTAAAGATATTTATTTATAGTTTTTTACCTTTAGACCGACGGATCTACGGAATATTTAAATATAGAACTAGAGGTTTACTTATAGATATTCTACTCGTTTAATTAGGATAATTAGGATATATTATTACCTAGTATAATACTTACCTTTAGTAACCGAAAATCTATATCTACCGGATTCTCCCTATTCTTCCTAAATTATAAATACTACTTCGAGACCCTAGAACTTAATATAAAGTCTTCTACTAGATTTATCGTCTCCCCGGCCGAAAAAGGGCGTAAATAGGTTAGAAAACTAAGAAATTATTACGATTTAGTAATAGTAGCGATCGTAAATATATAGGAAATTTAAGAAAAATATACGAATTAGTTACGATAGGCCTCGGAATTCTATAAAATAGGGGATAGAGTTCTACTATATTTAAAGAATATTAGAACTACTAGACTTTTAAAAAAACTAGATTAGATAGCCCTATTATATAGGGTTATAGGTCTAGTAGGATCTTATACTATTTACCTCGATACCCCCCCCGGAATCTACCTTATTTTTTATATAGATCTTCTACGCCGAGCCTCCGAAGACCTACTTCTTTCCTAAGATATAGCCTACCCGGAATTACCTTTTATCTAATTATTAGAAATTTCTAATAACTATATCGAAGGAGAGTAAATTATAGAAAAGATCTTATAGTACTATTAATTTAGAAATAGCTATTTTAGTATTCTAGTTAAGTAGAAATATTATATAGAACCTATTAAAAAACCCCTAGAAGATTTTCTAAATACCGAAGTTCTAGAAGTCTATAAATCTAGTTTTTTAGAAGTTCTATAGGCTACGAAAACTATAGAAAAAGGGGGGGGAGAGGGGGGCTAATATAAAAAGTTAAAACCCTTCTAAAGCCTCGGCTATACCCTCGCTAATCGTAAATAGCCCTATATATAGACCTTATTATTTTCGCCGCCGTCTAGCTCTACGAATACTAGTTAGATCGATAAGAAAATACTACTTTTAGAACTAGGAGAATTTAAATATTTTAAAAAACTTATTTTCGACTTAGTAGCTTAACTATCGAACTAGTAATCGACGGTAGGGTATTCTAGAACCCTAGTATAAGGAAACCCTATACCTAAATACCGAGATATATTACTAGCCTCTTCTATTAGACCGAGACCTAGGTCTAGGCCTATAGAACTATATAGACTTCTCCGGACCCTTTAAAAATCCCTCGCTATATATAAAAAACCCTACGCCTCCCGTAGGGTCTCTTTCTTCTTTTCCTTCTCTTTAGTTTAGAATATAATCTTATTCTACGTAAAAAGGGTCACCTCTTACGTAGACCGTTATATATATTAGCGGCGTATCTAAAGTATATAGATAGAACAAGATATATACGACTAAAAAGGATTAGATATCGCTAGTATCTAGCGGTATTAGTCTAATAGCCCTAATCTACGAGTTTTTAGACGTATTAGGCGTACGGTAGAACGTTCTTAGAGAGCTTAGAATACTATATTAGTAAGAGAGATACTATAAGAAAAGGTTAGTAAAAGGTATACTATATAAGGCCTATAATCTCGCGTCGAGGATACGGAGGAGGAGTAGCTACTATACGAGCTAACCGCTTAATATTATACCGGGGTATAGGTATAATAATAATAATAATATTATTATTATTACTTTTAGAAACTAATAGTAGATAATATAGTAAATTACGAGCGTTATTAGTAGTAGTATTATTAGTAGAACTATACTCTCCCGGTATTATTATAGTACTTTTAACTACTCTCGCCTTCTTTTTAGTATCCTCTTTACGCCTAGCTACTACTTCTTTTTTCTTACTCTCCTCCTCCTTCTACTTAGCCTCCTCCTCGCTTTTCTTACGTACCGCCTCCTCCGCGGCCTTATAAATATATACTAAATAAGATATAATAATACTAGTACTAGTACTAGTACTAATACTAAAAAAGAAGAAGAAGATAAATAAGAGGAACCTATAAAAAAGAAAAGAAAAAAAGAAATATAAAAAAGAGTTATAGGATTTAGATAAGTAGCTATACTATTACTATAAGAATTTACGTAAAATAGAAAAAGTATTTATTAAATTACCTTTAACCTTTAAAAAAAAACTAAAAAGGTATTATATATTATTAACCCTAAGCTCTATAAAATATTTTCTTATTTAAAGAAAAAAAAGTATACGATATACTAATTATATTTTAATTATACTATAGTAATACCTTATTAGATAAATAATATCGGCTTATAATTACCGTATACGATAAGTATATCGGGGCGACCTACTAGTAGGGGGGGTACTCTATTATAGACTAGTACGAGTATAGTATAATAGATAGTACTAGCTAGCTATATAAAAGATAAAAAGGGTCTTAGATAAAGCCTATAAGCTAGGGATATAATCTAAAAGGGATAAAAGAGGTAACTAGGAGGTATACGCCTATATAAGGATAAAAGGGAAACCTACTAGAAAAAGGGGATCTAGCTCCTCGTAAAAGTTATACTACTATTATTATAATAGAAGCTTTAATTAACTATACGCGATCTATACCGTATCTATACCTTATCTACGATACGTTTATATACTAGGATTATATTATAGACTAGCACGAGTATAATATAGTAGATGGTACTAGCTGGCTATATAAGAGATGAAAAGGGTCTTAGATAACGCCTATAAGCTAGGGATATAGTCTAAGGGGGATAAAGGAGGTGGCTAGGAGGTATACGCCTATATAAGGATAGAAGGGGAACCTACTATAAAAAAGAGATCTAATTCCTTATAAAAATTATACTACTATTATTATAATATAAATTTTAATTAACTATATACGATCTATATTATATCTATACTTTATCTATAATATATTTATATACTAGGATTATAATACCTTTATTCTCTAACTTATATACCCTAATTACTAAAAAGCCTAATAGAATAACCTTTACTTATCCTATAAACTAATAGGCCTTAGGGACCGGAGACGTCGTAAGAATACCGTAAAAATACGCTTATAGCTATATAACTAATTATACCTTACGTATAATAACCCGGTATTTAAGTATATATTATATATAATAAGCTAAGATAATTACTACTCGTAGTTATTCGGTTACTCCGTAAAATAAAGAAGAGAGAGGATAATAGGTAGAATAAGATAGAGGTTCTCCTATTTAAGAGGAGACCGAATTAGTTACTATATTCTATAAACCCCTTCCCTTTTCCCCTCCTCTTATTCTAGATCTACTAGTACTCTTAAAAGAAGTAGTCGAAGAATAATATCGTAAATAAGCTATAATAGTAATAGATAAATACTAGTATTAATTAAGTAATAGTATTATAACTCCTAATTTATCCGCCTAACTTAAGATCTAGAAGGAGGTAGACTAAAATACGTATACTATATAAATAGCCTAGAAAAAGGAAAATAAGCCCTAGGTATTTAATAAGACTTATACGATAATTCTATAGACGAGTTTACTTATTAAGTTTAAAAGGAACTTAGAGGAGAATAAGAACGCCTTTTTATAGTAGTTATATTACGCTATTAGTTTATATAAAATTAAAGATAATATCGAGAAAGTAATATTAAAATAAACTAATTTTAGAAAATAAGTTAGAACCTATTAGACTATATATATTACTAGAACTTACGATAATTAGATATCTAGGGTTACTTAGAATAATTTCCTAGGGTTCTTAAACTTAGAACTAACCCTACTTTACTTATATAGTAGAGATATTATAGTAGTATTAATAGACTAAAGGTAATAAGAATATAAGCTATTAATTACCCTAATTTATAATATTTTAAGGATTAAAGCTAAGATTTTATAAGAATTCCCCGAACTTTTTTAGGTATTTACTATCTATTATACTACTAATAAAAAATATAAGAAGATTATTATCCCTAGGGCTAGTTCTACTCCCCCTACCCTTTAAGAGCTAAAAAGCTTTATTTTAACTAAAGAAAAACCCTTATAGTAGACCTACTACTTAAGGGATAAAAGGCGTAAGAATAATTATAATAGGGATTTAAAGTATAAAAGTACTAAAAGACCTTACGATATACTAGAAAGCCTATTTATAAACCTCTTAAAAGCCTAGAAAAATAATATAATTAATAAGTAAGCTTATTTTAGTTATACTATAAGTATACTTTAAAGGTATAAGGTAAGGAGAGACTCTTCTATACTTAGGTATTATAAATATAAGCTTATAAGTTATATAAAACCCTAGTATATAACCCTAAACTATACCTAGTATAATAGAAGGTCTTATACGACTAAAAATTATAGCCTACCCCCTCTTCTAATTAAAATAGCTATATAAGAGAAGTTAGATAATAATAGAGTACTAATAGCTAGAACTAGACCTTAGGATAAGGCCTAATAACTTATCCCTATAAAGAAAGGATTTATTATACTTATTATTATAAAAATAGGATATTAATAGGAAAATATAAGTACTTTTCTAAATATAAAGGCTAAATTATAAACTATAATCGATAAAACCTAATAGAAGAAGAAAAGTAGGGCTATACCTATTCTTATAAGAGATATAATTAATACCCTAGTAGCTTTAAGAGATATAAAAATAGGAGGAAGAATAATTACTATTATAAAGATTATAGATTCGGAAAGAAAAACCTAGACCTTTAGTTATAATATAATTATTACGAAGATCTACGATCTTAAGTACTAGATAGTAATCGGGCTAGATTAGTTAATAAAAGTAGACCCCGATATATATTTCTCGACGGGATAGTAGTATTATCGCCTTTTAAAAAAAAGTTAAAATAGTATCGAGTTAATCTCTATTTTAGAAGAAGTATAATATACTAGGAATACTATAATAGTTTATATATACTTATAATATATAGGGCTATTTTTAAAAAAGCCTCCTATTACTACCCTTATATAATAGCGAGATTTTCTAAATACTATAGCGTATTAGGTAACTAGTATTTTATTAGAGTATTCGTAGAATATAATAACTAAATTCGCCTACGTACTCGATTATAATAAAGATAAAGATACTATAGCTATACCGTAAGAGCGCCCTAATTAGTAGACTAATAAAGAAGAAAAGTTCTTAAATATAGAAGCTATAGATAGATTACCCCTACTAGGTAGAAAAACCTATATAATTAACTTAGAAAACTTACCCCTTAAGTATACCCCTATCTACCTACTATATAAGAAAGAGTTAAAGACCTTTAAAGACTATATAGAGTAAGTTCTAGACCTAGGATAGATTCGTAGAAGTAATAGTCCTCTAAGGGCTTTAGTTCTTTTTATACTAAAGAAAGGAGGTATTTTATAGCTCTATATAGATTACTATAAGCTTAATACTATTACGAAGAAAGATTATATACCTCTTCTATTAATTAATAATATCCTCGAATATCTATTAAAAGCTAAAATCTTCTCGAAATTAGACCTTAAGAACGTATATTATAGGATATATATTCGCGAAGGCGATAAGTAGAAGATAGCGTAGAGATATTAATATAGATACTTTAAATATATAGTAATACTATTTTAGCTTATAAACGCGCTAGATATATCCTAAAGTTATATAGAAGATATCCTAAAAGACTTTATAAATACCTATTATATCGTATATATAGATAATATACTTATCTATAGTAATATACCGGAAGAATATATTAACTATATTAAAACGATTATTAAAGCCTTTCGAGATACTAGCCTCTATAGGAACCCTAAGAAGTATAAGTTTAAGATTAACGAAGTAGGCTATTTTAATTAGGTTATAGGTATTAAAGGAATTAGTATAGATCTTATAAAAGTTAAGGAGATACTCGATTAGCTTAAGTTTCGATTAGTATAAGATATTATATTATTTACTAGATTAACCGGCTACTATAGGCGGTTTATTAAGAATTATAGTAGAATTATAGTTCTTTTAAATAATTTAATATATTAGGATAATACTATAACTATATATAAGAAACCCTTTATAGCTTAATAGAAGAAGATTTAAGGAAAACGGCTCCGTATAAGACCCCTAGATATAGGGGATAAAGGCCGGTAAGTAGTAGAAGAACTAAAAAAGGCTTTTATAGAAGTTAGTATATTAGCCTACTTCTAGCCTAAATACCCTATTTATATTAAAACTAATACCTTAGACTTTATAATTAGAACTATCTTTAATTAGAAATAGCCTATAGGGGTATAGGCCTTTATAGCTTTTATATCGAGGAAGCTTAAGAATACTAAATTATACTACGATATTTTAGACGTAGAGCTTCTAATTATTTATAAGAGTTTTAAGATTTAGAGGTACTACTTTATATATACTTTAGTACTTATAAATATAAGAATAAATTATTTAAATATTAAGTATCTACTATTAAAACCCTAGTTATTTTTAAAATAAGTAATAGTATTATTATACCTAGCTCTTTTTAATTTTACGATTACCTATCTTCTAGGATAGAAGAACCTAGTAGATCTTCTATCGTAAAGGCTAGATTTTAATAACCTTATAGAGAGGAGAGAAGCGAGATAGGCTATTATACTTTAGTTCTAATTACGTTTTATAAATAAAGATATTATACTATAGAAATATACTAAATATATAGTAGTAATACTAAATAATTTTATTAAATATTACCCTATTATAAGATACTCCTTATAAATTAAAACTAGTATTTTAGTAGAATATTATAAGTTTTTTAAGTTAATACCTCTATATCTAGCCTAAAGAGATAAGACCTTCGAGGCTAGTAATAAGATATCTAAGTAATAATATAGTAATTTAAATATATACTTTAGGTTTTCCTACTACTAGGAAAAATAGTTTATAATATCCTCTATTATCGACGGGGAGGAAATAACTAACCCTACCCTTAAAGAGGACGGTAAAATAGTACGTATTATACTCTTTAACTTAAATTTATAATTAGATTTTATTAAAAATACTATATTTAAAGATATACTCCGTAAGGTATATTAAGGGGATACTTTTATTACCGAATAGAGATAGTCCTAGATATCCTATATTAAAAACGTATCTAGGAGAGCTAAATCGACTATTTAGCTTAAAAAGTATAGTCTACTCTATCGGAATAATAAAGTATATACCTTAAATAGTCTAAAGGCTAAAGTATTATACTTATACTATAATAACCTATATACTAGATACTAGGGTATATCTAGGATAGTAGCTCGTATTAAAAGTACGTTTTTCTAGCCTAGTATTAATAAGGATACTAAGTAGTAAGTATATACTTATAATATATATTAGGTATTTAAGCCTTTACTAAAGAAACTATATAATTTACTTAAACCTTTACTTATTCTTTAAGGCCTATAATAAGAGATTACTATTAATTTTATTATAAACCTACCCCTAATATCTTCTAAGAGAAGCGGGTACTATAATTCGATTTTAGTAATTATAAATAGATTTATAAAATAAGTCGAGTATATCCCCTATTTAAAATATATCTATAGTATAGATCTAGTATAGTTATTTTTAGATAAGATCTTCTAATTTTAAAGGCTACCGATAGGAATAATATCTAATAAAAGTTCGGTATTTATAAATAAATAGTAGTCTAGTTTTTATAACCTCTTATTTATTAAAAGAAGGTTAAGTATTAGCTTTTACCCCTAGACTAATAAGTAGATAAAGAGATAAAACTAGGTTCTAGAATAGTACTTTAGATATTACTATTTAAAATATTAAAATAATTAGGATAATTAGCTATTACTAGCCTAAGTTATATATAATATATCTAAGTATTCGGTAATAAAATAAACCCTAGCGAAGCTTTTATTTAAGTACGAGCTACGTATACCTTATAATACTATAAGAATACTATATAAATACGCTAAAGAAGTAGAGAACCGAGTAGAGATAATAGTAAAAAATAAAAACTTTATAAGAGAAGTTTTATTAAAAGTATAAGTATTTATATCTCGATAGTATAATAAGAAGTAAAAAGAGTACTCTTTTTAAATTAACTAATAGGTTTTATTAAATACGAAAAATATTAACTTCTTATAATTATATCGAAAACTAGGATTTAAATAGATAGGCTTATACTAAATTAAGTTAATTAAGCTATCTAGAAATACTATTAAACTAAACTTTCTACTAATAATATATATTTATAGCGTATTTAATATATAAAATTTTAAATTTTATACTTATAAATTTAATAAAACCCTAGAGATACTATTAGATAACCTTTTTAATAGAGAAATTATATATAAAGTCGATTTTATTATAGACTATAGAGGTAATAGAAAGAATAGGCTATATAGAATACGATAATTAGGATATAATAAAAACGAAAATACCTAAAAACCTTAAAAATACTTTAATAATAAAAAGATATAGTAGGAGTATAAGGAAAAATAAAGAAAATTTTAA
>JAOYNU010110550.1:0-34933 GCA_026745395.1 Tympanopsis confertula | reverse complement strand
TCTCGGGGGTTGATTCAAACAATTGGACCTAGTTTGAGATGAATGTCAGTGATGAATCTCCATGTGAACATGACCTGCAGAGGCGATAGCTCTTACCAAATCTTTCGTGCATTTTCTCAACCTCCCACATGAACATCCCGTGACATATCACATCATAGTAAAGCTCGTATAGGAAGGAACATGTAGCTAGCTTCGATCCTGGAAACTTGCTGAGAGGATGAAAATAAATATTATAGATCAATGACCAGGAAGTGTATAAAACACAGCCCAGAAGAACATAGGACAGTGCAATGCCTTCGTTGGGCACGAGCTCTTTCAGAATAGTCATCGCAGCAAACAACTCTTGCACCGTTGGGTGAAAGAGAGTTGTCTTTAAGATTTCAATCCAAGCGAGAGATCATGAAAGATGTCACAGTCAGTCCTGAATATCATTTGACTAATGACAGAGACTGGGAGGATTCTACCTTTTTGGCCTGTACAATGAAAACGCCATGAACCCTGGATCTGGCTATGATCTTCTAGTCTATGGAGCATATGACGTGTTTTCCCATCTTATCCACAAAAGATCTCCATCTCTAGATCTTCTCCACTGTGGACACAAGTCGATTTACGTGATTGGGAAAGCACAAACTTCCTTTGGGTCAAAGCGGAGACGACGGAGTACGGAATAAGGCAGTCGGGATCACCGATGAAAGCCGACAAAGTTAGGCGAAAACAGGGAAAATAGAGCGAAAGACTGTGCGCCGCCACATATAGTATACTGCACTGTACAGAGTATCCGTGGAGTTTAATTCAGCTGCAGAAGGCTAGCCAGGCGGAGCCCCACCGATAATCACGAGAATAGTGGTCAGATGACCCTCAATGATCTTTTACGACCGAGCAAGATTGTTGCATCTATTGTGATCCCCACATGTATCCACCTCCTACGTTAGTCGATATCATGCCTAACAGCTACTTCGTATGGGATTGTCGGCCTTTAACTTATCTCGGCTTGCTGGGGATTATTCTTAGCCTTGTCAACTTTACAACTAAAATCGTTAGTATCTATTGTAAAGTACGCGTGCGTATTTCAAACTTCTGAGCAGAGACGTAAGGGACTCATAGCTTGCCCGAATTATGCGAATAAGATTTAACGCGGAAACTCGCCGCGCTGCCAAGATTCTGGCCTAATAGTGTACGGAGTATAACATTGTAGACACGTATGGAGTACTGAGTGGACTTGTAGATTGTGGCTTGCAAACGGAGAGCTTTAACTGGTTACAGGTGATGATTAATAGGTTTGGCAAGCTCCTGAGGTGTTAGCATTTAAAGCATGTCCAATAAGGATGGGGTTTGGTGATTGAAACTCATACAAACATGTACTCTTGCAGTACGGAGTAGAGTCTTCAATGTTCGGGGAACTTATTCAGACGAGTGAGAAAATAAAAGTTCGAACGACAGCCGCATGGGTGGAGCAAGGGCCGTTCGTGCTCATGACGTGAGTCTTGGACTTTTGACTAATAGGAAAACTTCTGGTCGATCATCCTCGATCGGAAGCATCTCGATTTTGGTCCTTGATCGCGAACACTCCCGTGTATCCACTACTCCCGTGCCCACTATGATATCGTCACCGCTCCACAGCTAGAACAATCAATTTAATACCCCATTCCGTATTACCTTGACTTTATAAACTTAGCTTCAAGTTCTCCAAGAAAAATTCCCCCTTGTCAGCAGAAGACGAGATGCCGAACCCAGGATTGAAATTCGTGCTGGATGAGGACCCCACAGGGATACAGAAGTCCACATACAGATTGAAACATCCGTTACCATGGCCTAGTCTCTTTACACCACGGCAACATATTCTAGGAAATGCGGTATGTCAAATGGACAACGACTTCTTTGCCACTCGATGGAAGTTTCGCTCCGAGAAACACCGTCGAGCTTTCCTGGATATGGATCTATCTCGATGGTCCACTTTAGTGTGTGCGAATGCGATGGACTCAAGAATTCAGACATATGCTTGCTTTATTACGACACTATTTTTGATTGATGGTGAGTAAGTATGAGTAATAAGCTCTCTGTTACTACTGACTCGAGCTCTGTAGATATGGTTGACGAGATCGGTGAGGTGGAGGGTCGCAAGTACACCGATACACTCCAAAAAGAGATCGAGGATGGTACTGCTCGATCGAATGGTGATGTGGCCGCCGAAATATTATCCAACCTTCTGGATGATATGCGGCATGCTGATCAAGAGAAGACCGATGTTTTATGGAGAGAACTCGTCAAGTTTTGGAAAGCTCAGACAGAGCCTGACCGGGGCCGGGCCTTCGCTCTTGATGATTATCTAGAATTCCGATTTACGGATATCGGTCACTTGTGAGTTAGCGTGCCATACTCTACAGGCCTATAAACGCATCACTAAAATATCTTTTTTCAGCGTCTCTACATCGCTGGCCAGGTGGGCGATCGGAACTGATATTCCCGCACACGAGAAGGAACGAGTCCACGAAATTGATCTGAATATTGCCGCACAGGTCTGCATTGTTAACGACCTCTTCAGCTGGGAGAAAGAACTTCTGCAAGCCTCTGAATTCAATAGTGAGGTTGTCAATGCAGTGAGTATTGTAATGCGCCAAGACAACGTGGATGCCTTGACAGCACAGAAGAAGTTATCAGCCATGGTTCAGCAGCTGGAGAGGAAGCATTATCAGTTTGTTCAGGATTTCAATCCTCTTTCTCCTGATTCTCAGCGGTACATCCAGTTTTTGACGACTTTAGCCTCAGTGAATGAGTCATGGAGCCGCCTGACGGCCAGATATAACGTTGTGAATGGGAAGCGACAAGTGCCCGAGGTGGAGAACATCAGTTTCCGGGCGTTTGAGCTGACAGAAAGTGTTAAAAGTCATAGCAAACAGAGCGAGTTGTTCAAGACTCCTTTCCTAGCGGTTGCCGGGCTGTCAGTTCTTGCAATTTCTGTATTACAGCTTGTTAATATGCCGGCAATCCGAAATTTGTTGTAATAGGAAGCTACATGACCATTGGCTTACATAGAAATTGAACTTCACTGTACATATAGACAAACTTATCCAAATTTCCCATTGGGCAGGAGAATTCCGTAACCCCTCCATTAAATACGCTTATAGGAGGGTTCAACATCTTTGCAAGAGCGAGATCGAGCGAAATTCGAATCGGAACATGACGTAGCCTGGCAAGTAGCGATCAAGTATCAATTTTGAGGTGGAGTCACTCTCTGTAGGATCTTTTAGCTACACTACGGAGTACGGAGTACATTCGTCCGATTTTGAGATCAGAAGTGTAGGTGCTCCAGATCGACATCGGAGCTAATCGGGGTCCCATTTTAAATTTTAAATAATGGGACTATGCAAGATCACCCTTCACCGCAATTTTCAGATCGGCATGATCGGCAAGATTGGCACGCCTCATTCCGAACAGATCTTCTTAATGTTGATTGGTACGGAGTAGGTCTGCCAACTTTATCTCTGACTTATGTTTTGATTCGTGCGTGTCACTTTTGACAGCGCCATATCTTGAAGGTCCCAGTCAGCTGTCCACTGCCAACGGTTGAGCTCGCATTGCTCTAGTTTGAACACCGAAATCCAGGCTAGACTCCATATGAAGCAAGGTAAGGGAACTCCGCCTTCTGCCTATATCTAGCGTTTAAGCGCTCTGTATCTTCATCATCTATCATGTTCTTGCCATCTACAACTCCATTCCCCGAGCTCGACACCCGTGGGTGTCATGATCTGTATCTTTGTTAATCAGTGATTAAAAGCGGCGAGGGGTGAGCACTAGAATGGCCAAGGATTGCCAAATCTTTCCGCACATCCGTACTACCTCACTAAGATCAAAGATAGTAAAATGCCATGCTTGTTCTCGGACGCCTTGTCAATTTTGTACATGGGGCAGCATACCACTTCATGCTACACTTTTCGTGGACAAATATTGGAATGAGGCCAAGCCAGCTACGTAGAAGTATGCACTCATGAAACTCGGGGATCTATCCGCATCTCTAATAGTATGGCCGAGATATCCAAAGTCTAGCTAAAAAAGCAAATATGTTTTCCCGAAAAAGTATTCCAATCCATATCCAACCCGCTGATGCTAATAAACTTGTATCCCCATAGACGCTTATGTACGAACTTCGTAACATGATATGCACCGGAGCGAAGAAACGACGAAATAGTGCGAGAAGGAAGAATACCCTGAGTCGTAGTAAAGATGCCGACCGTGTTCTGATTAAATATCACAGCGAAATACTCTCCACTGAAAGTCATATGGACATGTCACGTCGAGGCTATTTGCTTTTCAGACCATCCATGCGGCTTATGTCGCCCGCGCGAGAATGGGGCGATTCCGGAACACCGAAGCCGTTGATGCGGCCATAGAGCCATTTGAGAGTGCCGGTACTTAGCGCCATGACAACGGCGCTGGCCGAAAATAGCCCAATACGGCCTGGGGTTGGAAGCAACTCGAAGATAGGGTACGGGTAGAACCCATTGTATGAGAAACAGTGCTCAACCCAGAACCAATAGCCGAAGGCAATGAGACCTGATAGGCCCAGGGACGGGAGGGCCGTAATGGTCCATGGAGGAGACAAGAAGAGCAAATCAATCAACATGACGATCGAGGGGATGGCATGGAAGCTGATGTCTGTCTGGTATTAGCATGGCGGCGTTCTCCGAGCGAGATCTTCCTATTGACGAACCGGCAGAGAGCGGGATGACGGCCCAGTCTGGCACCACAAGGCGCTCATCAATCTGGTCACGGTTAGACGCAAGACTTGGATATTTCACATGAATGAAACAACTTACCAGTCGTAAGCCCCAGTAGAGGACACTGATTAACACCTCCATGGGAGCACTGCATACTGACAAAAGGTTCTTCAGTAAGAACAGTCGTCGGGACAATGTCAGATCCGCCACGAAAGCAACAAGGAAAGTGAGCGCTGACAGAGAGAGACCAATCACGGTCAGATACTGAAAGTGCCATCCGTATGCCTCGTTTCTGGAACAATGTAATCAGCATCCATGTTGTCTAGCCGTCCTTTTTCGGCCATAACGTACGCTCTATTCGGATTATCATGCATACTATGACCAGGTGTTAGGTTTTACATAATGATTATTTTCCAGTAGCAGACATACAACTTGAAAGACCAGAAGAAGCTTGCGAGTCCTGCCACCTGAGGTCCTTGTTAGCTATATTCCACAGCACGAGCACACCACGAGGCATACATGCACGAGGGCCGAGATGCTTCTGGAAGGGCTGGCCAGCTTCTGCAGCGGATGCCGCTTGATCAGAAAATCGGCCATAATAGAGTTCGCGTTCAGGGACTCGGAAGGAGCGACCAACGCGAAACATGAGAAACAACAGGGAAGGAGCCAATGACATAATGGCCCCACGTGACCGGCAAGCCGCGGTTTCCCGCCCGGAACAACAGTTGTTCCGCTGCCGGCTGAATCAGCCTTATCTGGCGTCTTCCCCACACTTTCGCTACGATATCCTCGAAAAGTTGACATTGGAAAAAAAAGCCCTTTTTTGGCTGTGAATTGCGTGCTTGTGTGCACCTTGCTCTTCTTGTCAGCTGTGGAGCCTGTCTTTCCTTGGACGCTAGCGCGTGGTCGTCGTTATCGTCTCTATCGCGCTTATCGTGGTGCCTGCAGCTTGTAGAACGCCAACATCGGAGCTACAGTGGTAGCTACATTTCTGTTTCTGTCTCTTGGGCACATCTCCCTCCCACACCTCGATGTGCCTGTCTACTAGGTGTGGGTGTTTGGCCGACTATCGCTTCGTGGCCACCTGGGGTCAACACAATTCTAAACGCAAGAAAAGATCTAATTCTTGCGTGACCCGTGAACTGTTCTCGCCGATTTGATCGGGGTGCAATGCCTCGTCCAAGACGGCCTGGTGCGCCGGAGCCGAAAAGGAGGAGTCGAAAAGGTTGTTGGTAAGTGGTCTATCAAGTTGCTTGCCTGTTTTTCGGTTTAACAATTACTAGGCCGTGCAAAGCACGAAAAGTGAAATGGTAAGAAGCATATCAGTGGACGAACAAGGACATAATAATTCCTTGCTGACCAAAACTTCTTGCAGTGGAGAAGAAAAGCCGGCTTGCATCAATTGCCAACGTCAGGGTGAGCAATGCGACTACAGCGTGCGGCTGAATTGGGGCGGGCGAGCTAAGAGACCATCCATTGATTCTCCTGGTTCGCAGTCCAATGGATTTGCAGGCACTCTAATTTCCTTCACTGCCCCTCCTAGTACTGGTGCTAGCACTGATTCAACATCTCTGCCATCGAGTACGCTTCCAACAGACGGTTTTCTCCCATTGTCGTCTGATAGTGCAGTATCACCGAGTACCCCGGCGCCGATGAATATCTTTGACTCGCCCAAGCATCCTGGAGGGTCAGATGAGTTGAACTCCCCCGCACTCATTGATGCTAGCTTCGCGACGAATTGGTCGGATCGCTCTCCGCTGACGCCGCCTGTTGGGTCGGGTTCTTTGGGACATTACCCCTTTGGTCCAAATCTTCATAGCACCTTTTCGGCGGCGGCGGACCAAGGAGTAGGGCTTAGGTCTTTATCTGCCTTTGCATTCCATTCCAGCGCTGTTTCCCAGCCTGTTTCGTTCCTTCGCAACTCGGTTGATACGTCTAGTGCATCGGATCAAAACGAGGAGGCCTCCGGGCAGATGCAAGATGGCAATGGGCTTGGATTCTCCATCGCCGACCTCATGCCGCAGGATGAGAACTCCCCTGATTTTGGAACCAATGTTCCGACGTCGGCCTTGATGCTAGGCCCACGCGAGTCAAAGCAGAGGAAGTATCTTGCCTCCTTGCTAGGCCCTGAGCGATCAACGTCCCTGGGTCGCCCAGATGCCGCAAATTTTGAGTCTAAGAAGGATGATCAAGCGACAAGGGAGTCATCATGGGCCCAAAGCAAATGGCAGGCGTATCTCACTAGTGTGACAGATAACTATGGGTTAGACAGCGGACGCCCTGACCGGGATCTCGCTTTGAACAATGATCATGCTGCCATTGACATAAACTCGGCTTTGGATCATATCAATAGGATTCAAGGACAGGACGGACCGGCTTCACCTGGGAATTCGCAGGAGAAGGCCTCACAGGGCTATT
Organism: Tympanopsis confertula; assembly: GCA_026745395.1. Taxonomy (NCBI): domain Eukaryota; kingdom Fungi; phylum Ascomycota; class Sordariomycetes; order Coronophorales; family Scortechiniaceae; genus Tympanopsis; species Tympanopsis confertula. The sequence continues at coordinate 27,800 of JAOYNU010110550.1, read as the reverse complement.
ATGCATCGCCCGTGCCCATAAATATCCCGCGATATCTTTCGCCCCTCCCGTCGACGCTTTTGGATAACCCCATCAACCTGATGTACTTTCACCATTTCGTGAATCACACTTCTCGAATGTTGGTACCTCACGATTGCGACAGGAATCCATTCATCTCAGTTTTACCCGCAAGTAAGTTTTCCCACGGACTCATAGGAATCTTATACGTTTCTGGTTACTCACTGCCCATCCTCAGTGGCAATTGGCGATCCCAATTTGCTCAACCTACTTTTGGCATATTCGGCCAGCCATCGTGCGCGGTATTTAGGACACCCCGAACCGGCCAATCGGATTGCCCACTGGGTAAGCGATGTTTTCCCGACGCTGCGCTTTGCACTCGAGTCATCGCATGAGGAAATCATCGACAGCCACTTGGCAACGGCGATCCTTCTTCTCTCTCTGAAAATTGTATCGCCTGGCACCTTCGAGGTTCCCATCACGTGGCAGAGTCACTTGAAACTTGCTCGAGATCTCTTCCTGGCACGCAGCGAACGTATTTCCCGGTTAGGCAATCAGATAGGAGCGTTCTTTGCACGGTGGCTTGGGTATATAGATACAGTAGGCGCGCTTTCATGTCGCCAAGCGGGCCGTCCTTTGATGATGTACCATTCGGTCTTGGCTGCATGTATTGGGTCAGACAACTACGATGAATTCAGGGTGGATTGTTTCTCAGGGTTTACGCCGCGCACGGGACTTCTTCTCATCCGTCTAGCGCGGCTGGTGCAAGAATGCGATCACGAGCGGTTTGATGAGCTTGGAAACTTCCGCCATGATTGGCATCTGTCGGCTGAAAGAATCATGGAAGCTGAAGCAATACTCGGTGAACTCGAAGGACTGAGCGAGCGGGCGCATATAGACTCTAAGCATCATTTGGGCGTTGAAGGGGAGGACATGCTTGCCACAGAGAAAGCGTTCCGGTCGGCAGGGCTGATTTATCTTCATCGTCGGGTTCTTGGCACGCCTTCTGACTCATACCCTGTCAAGGTAGCTCTCGGGCAATTGTCTGATGCTTTGAGTAACATGAGACTGTGTGCGTCACTCTGTTGTCTTCTGCCTTTGTTCACCCTGGCTGTTGAAGCCTCTCCGGATCAGCGGGATGCGCTGCTCGAGCGGTTTTCAGAACTTGAGAAATGCGGAATGAAGCAGGTGAGTCAAAACGAGATAAGATCTAGTTATTGAGGAAATGTCTAATTTTATCCAGATTCAGGATGCGCGACAGCTCGTCCAGCGCTGCTGGGAAGGAGATGCGCTATGGATCTCCTTGGCAACCGGGCAGTTCTTCGGCTAGCTGCTCATATTCGTATTTATCTAGCAAGAAAGTAGAACATATATTGCATTTTATTTCCACTTCCACAACCAATCCCCCTAACAAGAGCAGGGACCAATAAATTTGACCGGCTTTTCATCTGCCGAGCAGAACTACACTAAACTACAAGCTGTGGGGGATCCGCGTATCCACCGGCTAAAGACAAGCGGGGGGCGGGGAACAGCCAAGAGACTCGAGGACTACAAGGATGCCCCATGGACTCGTAGCTCCCACTCCACAGCACTTTAACCTTATGTCCGAATCCCAGTGGAACAAACGCAACCCAGATCTGAGATGTGATCGGAGATTTGGAAATTGGAAATTTGGAAATGCAACCTGCAGCCTGCTCCACATTATCACATCCCGAACCCTGAGCTCCGCTCGGATGCTTCGTATTCTTCTTCACTGAAGATCTAAGTCTTATCCTTTCCCGATATGTGCGTGCGTCTGCCGATCTGTGCCCGAAGCTATTGCCAGCTCTGGAATCCTCGATTCCCCCCTAGTCCCCTTTCGCAGTGGGTCCTGGGATCTCGTTTATAAGCTGGTTCCCCCGCTCGTATTAGCCACGGCGCATTCTGCTTCTCCCCTCTTTGTTCCTCGTACTTCTGTTTATCTTACCCAGATATCCAGGCCCAACGGAGACGGCATGTCACCCCAAAGTGATAAGAGCTCGGTGGATGAGCCGTCGCATTACAATGATCCCGAAAAGGAGCTCCCAAGCAGCTCGGATAGACTGGCTGGTTTCGCGGATCCAGACGCCGGCTTGAGCGATGAGGAGAGAGCAAAACTAGTACGCATCCTAATGGAATCCTCTAAAGCCTGGACTAATTCATCTCTATCTTAGGACCGTAAACTACTCTGGACAATCGATCTACGAATGGTACCATGGCTCTGTCTACTCTATCTTGCCTCTTTCCTTGACCGGTGAGCTATTATTAATCTGCACGCATACGAGTGCACGTCTATCTTCTCATACTAAGATCCTAAAGAACAAATATCGGCAATGCCAAGATCGACGGCCTCGACAAGGACTTGAATATGAGCGCAAATCAATACAACAATACACTGACCATCTTCTTTGCTTCGTACGCCCTCTTCGAGCCTTTGACCAATATTTTACTCAAGCGTCTGCGCCCTAGTATCTTTATTCCAAGTATCATGATCGCCTGGGTGAGTTCAAGCGCAAATCGACGTCACGCAAGTTGAAATCTAATATCATACCGTCTCCAGGGAATCTGCATGACCCTTATGGGAGTCGTACATAATTACGAGGGGCTAATGGCAGTTCGATTCTTCCTCGGCCTTTCGGAAGCTGGCCTATTCCCCGGCGTGGGCTACTTCCTTTCATGTTGGTACAAGCGATCCGAGTTCGGCGTGCGATTCGCCATCTTCTTCTCCGCAGCAGCATTAGCCGGCTCTTTCGGTGGCCTGCTTGCCGCCGCAATCTCGAAAATGGATGGAGTCGGCGGTAAAGCCGGCTGGTCTTGGATTTTCATCTTAGAGGGCTTAGCCACATTCGTTATTGGTGTTGCTTCATACTGGTGTGTCTACGACTTTCCCGACCAGGCCAAGTTCTTATCGCCAGACAACCGGGCTCGTCTTCTTCGACGTCTAGCTGCAGATCAGCAATCTAGCGCAGAGCACGAGGAATTTAAGATGGCTTATTTGTGGGCAAGTCTCACGGATTGGAAAACCTATACTGGGGCCATGATCTACATGGGAGCAGATGGGGCTCTATATGCATTTTCGCTTTTCACCCCTACCATTATCAACGAGCTCGTGAGTGAATTGCTAGATTCAAATTGTCTGAATAGCCTGCTAACTAGATGAAATCAGGGTACTTTGCACCTTCATTCGTTTCTTCATTGATACCACGCTAACCGATCCCCGTCTCACTTTTCAGGCTATAGTTCAATCCAAGCGCAACTCTTGAGTGTCCCGCCTTACGCCGCGGCCGCAGTAATGACAGTGAGCGTTGGATTTATCTCGGATCGCACGCGCCAGCGTGGTCTTTGTAATATTTTTGTTTCTTTCCTCGGCATCATAGGCTTCAGCATGCTTCTTGGCTGTGAAACCGCCGGGGCACGATATGCCGGCACTTTCTTAGGCGCAATGGGCATCTATCCAACGATTGCCAACTCTATTTCCTGGGCCAGTAACAACATCGAAGGTGAGTCGTGCTTCTTACCCATAAAGCTGTCAGCGACAACTACTCACAGACTGCAGGTGTTTATAAACGTGGTGTCTCTCTCGGAATTATCATTGGATGGGGTAATCTGAACGGCATTGTGTCTTCTAACATCTATCGAGGTAAAGACTCCCCTCGTTTCTACCCAGGTCATGGTACAGTCCTTGCATACCTTATTTTATTCTTGCTTGGTGGCACAGTCTTACAATATGTTCTCTTGCGCCGGGAGAATGCCAAGCGCAGGCGTGGCGAGCGCGATCACTGGATCGAGGGTCTGGACCAGAATGAACTTGCAATGCTGGGTGATCAGCGACCAGACTTCATTTATACTCTATAGATTTATAGCTTATACATGGTCTTCTTTGCATTGAATCTGAGACATACAGGATGGAGCTTATGCTTCTTTCCTTGTCAACGCCGAGTCCCCATCTCCTATGATTCGGACACAAATTAGGGCTCGAGGTCCATTGCAATCTAATGCTATCAGCCCTACACATAGCTGAGTTTGCATAAATTGTAAGTCTTAAATGAACATACCAAGGTTGTAGCATAATTCTGTTTGATGAGCTCACCACCCAATCTTTTCACAACCTTGGTATGCGGGTGTTTCCTAACCACGCGTTGCTCCATATGGAGTCCGCCGCTGCTTGGTTATTGATGGAGATATTCCTACGGAGATCACCAGCCTCCGGCAGATATTTAGCACCTCGACCCACGAGTCTGCTTCTTCTTCCTCTCTCTCTCTCCATCGCCTTCATTTTATCTCCATCAATAGATTGATTCTGATCACCATTTCATTGTTTTTGCTTCATAGCCTTCATTTATCTATGAGTTATTTCTTAGCGTTCCGGCTCTTTCTCCTTTGTCTCTCTTCATTCAGTCCATTAGCGTGTTCTCTGGGATTTTGCCTTGCCTGAGTTGATCACTCTGGTGTTAGGGATATATGGGCGTCATGTGACCGCCCTGCCGTGCTGTCTATATAATCGCCCCTTTCGACTCTTCGGGGCTCTCCAGCCATCCCATTTCCAACTGCGCGTCACCTTCGACTCAATCTAAGCTCATTATCATCCGTGGACTACTTGCATGAATCTTTTCTAGATAATGACTATTAATGAGCCACTTCCACTGATCCAATAGTCCACGTGGAGTCATGTTTTCTTTGTCCGCCCGGGCGCGTATCCCGCTGAGTCGCGTGGCTCAATCTAGTATTCGCCATTACTCTCAAGGCGCTCAAAGATCGAGTCGTGGAATTATCAGAGGCGTCCTTGCTATATCCATAGCTCTTGGGGCCGGCACAGCCCTATGGCCCAGAGAAGAGCGCACGCCCCACTTGGAGGCGATCATAGCAGAGTCATCGGCCGAGGCCGCGCTGTCAAGGGAAGCAGTGACCAAATTAATGTCACAAAAGGCCTATTCGATCTCACCTAAGAGTGTTCCAGGTATTGTCAAATATGACGGTACTCAAATTGCGTCCAATTCGCCTTGCGAAGACGCATTCTTTCACGGCCAATTTCCAGCACCCTGGCAGGGTGCCGGTAAACAATGGCTGGCTTGGGGCGTTTTAGATGGTCACGCAGGCTCGCAGACTTCCAGAGTATTGGAAAAGCAGCTACTTCCTTATGTCAGGCACAGCTTAGCCACTTTGCAAGACGAATCTATGAAAGGGAAAGTCCCGACTCGTTTGATCCAGAATGCGATCACTGATGGCTTTTTGAACCTCGATGCATCGATAATGAAGACAGCCGAAGATTGTCTTACCAGCGATGAGCCACTTCGAGCAAAGGCTAGTAAAGTAGCACCCGCCTTCGCCGGCTCATGTGCTTTGCTCTCATTATACGACCCCTCTACTAGTACCCTACATGTCGCATGCACTGGTGACTCGAGGGCTGTTTTGGGACAACAGCGTGATGATGGCTCTTGGGAAGCCATCCCTCTATCAGTGGACCAGACAGGCTACAACCAAGAAGAGATCGCTCGTCTGCACAAGGAGCATCCAGACGAGGATAACATGATCAAAGGCGGCCGTGTACTTGGATTGATGGTCTCACGCGCTTTCGGTGACAGCCGATGGAAATGGCCCTTAGAAGTACAGCAAGAGATGCAGACACGATTCTACGGGCCGGCACCTTTGATCCCGAGATACGACGTGCGAACTCCACCTTATCTGACTGCTGCGCCCGTCGTGACCAGCAGGCAGATTGACATGACCAAGCCAACGTTTCTGATAATGGCAACTGACGGTCTTTGGGATAACGTATCGAGTCAACAGGCGGTTGACTTGACCGGAAGGTGGCTGGAGTGGCAACAGGGTAAAGCCGAAAAGCTACCAGGTACCCCTGGTGAGGCGCAAGATTCAAAGTTCGACTTTGGAGATCTCGGAACCAAGCTAGAGGAGAAATTTGTGAATGAAAGAGAAGTCCGCGAAGATGCCAACTCGGCAGTACACCTAGTGCGGAATTCCCTAGGTGGCGCCAATCACGAGCTACTTGCGGGCCGTCTAGCATTCGAACCGCCTTTTGCGAGGTATGCGCGTGATGATATCACGGTCCAAGTTGTTGTGTTCCAAGATCATATCGAGACTACAAATGAACGCATCGCCAAGAACGGCCATGCGATGCTGCAATCGATTAAGGAGCAGGGCACTTCGCTTGCTCCACTACGTTCAAAGGAGGAATAGAAATCATTCGTCCCTTGTCATTGATTTACAGCTGCTAGACCTTTGGAGCATTTACGAGAGCCTTCTACAGATCCATGGGCATCATGATCTGAGCAAAATCTAAGTAATAAAATTGCACCGGCCGTTATCATTGTTGCGGTCTTCATTAATATAATATCGCTATCTTGCTCATCACCGGTGCTTGAACAACTCATAATTCATGCTCCATCATCAATTGATGCTTCGTTCAATCTGCGTATATTTACGACGACCAAATGTTCGCGTTAGACAAGGCCGCCAACGCAAAGTGGCTACCGAGCGTTGGCCGAGCGCGGAATGAATAAAACTCTCCTGGCTTGCCATCATCGCTCGTCTTAACCCAATAGCGATCGGAAAAGGGGGCGTCGTTGAGCCCATTAGAGATGTACGCCCATAAATCATTGATGAAGATATTTCGTGCTTCTCCACTGACCGTAGCGGCCACAACGGCCTGCCAATTAGTCTGACCCCAGCTGAGTGAGCCATCCAGGGGGACGCCAGCTTCTTCGCGGACCGTGGGGTAGAAGTCAGAGGTCGCGTTGAATGCCTCGTCTGGGAAGGCGTCCAATCCGAACAGTTTGTCAGCGTAGTGATTGAAGACGAGGAACCACGGAGCCGTTCCATATTGGATCAAAAATCTAGTTCCATCGTCATCGGTTCCAAGGTGATCGGACCAAATCTGATCGGCCCAATCTCTGCCCTGGCTCAAGTAAGAGTTATCATTAACGAGCTTGCCATATGTTGATAAAGCAGTTGCAGCCTTGACTCCAAGGTTTGTCTGGTTTGCTAAGGCACCAAGGGCATCGTTTAGGGATAGCTGCGACGCGGGGTAGAGGCCATTGTTTGAAAGATATTTCGCGTACGTCTCTAACTGAGAGGAATAGCTGTCCGCGAGGTCTGACTTTCCACTCGCCAATTGATATGCGTAGGTCATGATGATGATATTCCCACTTTCTTCAACTGGCATGGATTCGCCCGATTCAAGATGACCCGTTGCATTGGGGTAGCTTGCACCCAGATCGTGGACAGCGTATGACTCTGAGTAGTCATCGCTAGCTTGGTAATCGAATATCGGGGTGAGGAGAAGCTTCAAGTAGTCTGGCGAAAGGACGTAGAATATGGGGAACGTAGCGTAAATGACGTCTATGGTGTTGATGTTTCCATCGCTGGAAATCTCCTTGATGAAGGCTTTTGCTTGGCTTGTATCTAGAGATTCGTTGGGGATCACGACCTCTATGCCACCATACACTTGGCGAGTGGACAATTCCAGAATATCACTGTAGTTTGAGCCTGGGTGATACATCAGATCTGGGTTCTTACGCATTTGGAGATCCATACTAAGAATGGAAAAGGACTTACCGAAAGTTGTTGATCCTGTTTTCTGGATCAAGTCATCGAAATCAGAAGACTCGGAGTTTGCATCATCATAGTCGTCGAGAAAATACGAGACAGCAGAGGCCACATCGGGATAGCTCGCTCGATAGTAACCAGTTTGTGCCGCGCCAAGGTAGTTAATGGACTCTTCACGCACATGGCCGACCGCAAAGGTCACAGCAGACTCATCTGCGGTTGTGCCCAAATCATGCGCGAATCCCGTCACGCCCGCCGATGTCCAATCGGCCTGATCTCCATTTAGAGATCCATTAGCGATGAATCCCTGTCGGACATCAGCCAAGGGACCAGCTTGAACAGAGAGCGAGCTCGTTCCCGAGGGGCGGGTCGCATAGACCGCATTTCCCCAGAGTGCTTGCTCTGTCTTAGCGTCTTGGGAGTATGCAGCTGTGCCGAGGGCAGCAATTTCAAATATGCTTGTCGATCCATTAGTGGAGTGAGTCCAGGTGGAGTCGCTCTGCTGGCCCGTCCACGTCGAATCGATGTCTGAATAGACCTACACGGAGCTTGAGTCGCCTGCTGCAAGAGTCACCGTAAGATACGAGAAAGGCAACGATTGACGCAGCAGGTTCTTGGGAGACACGGGCGAGAAGAAATCCAAAGTAAAAGTCCTTTGGCCTGCAGTCACTGTAAAGGTCGAATGGGTGGAAGTAAACGTCGCTTCAGTCACCTCGCCTGCTTTTGTTCCGTCGTTGGGAGTGTGGACGCCAAACAAGTTGTATGTGCTTCCGTCCACCCGCGCCAGGACGGACCATACGAGAGGAGCCGACTCGCCCGACCAGAATTGCGCATTAGTTGAGCTCAGTGAGTCAACCGAAGTTCCCGGAAACCATGCTGCAGATCTAGTTAGTTGTGCCTTGGCAAATTCTCTTAGTTCTCCGCACTAACCTGACAAATAAGGGCTGCGCACCGCCAAAGGATATGACGGTGGTTGGATTGGGCTATACTGTATGGCCTCGCTGATCGACAGCACGCAAAAAAGCGCAATGGCCTTGAGGGCACTGGCAAACATGTCTGCAAACGTCTTTCAACCCGTTTTATCACGCTCAAGCGGGCATGGGCGATCGGAATGGAATGTTCGAAGTATGAAGGGATGGGAGAAAAGGGTATGAGATCGACAGAACACTGGGCTTATAGCTTTAAAGTAGGTCAAGATGAACCGATTACCCTTTGCTCGAGGCAGAAAGATGTCTGTCCGGAAACGGAGACTTCGGCCTCATATATAGTTGCGCAATAGGATGCCCAGCCGGCAGCTGCAACTAAATCCATTTGCGATTTGCGATCACAACATAGCCAGCACGCCTGACGGAAGGCCCAAAGGCACAATATCAAGTCCATGGCCCCAGCAAGGTCATTGGCGGCTAGTTGATGATATGCAGAAACTAAATTTCCGATTGGGAGGAGGAGGTCCAGGTGGATTTGGAACTGGAGCTGCAGCAGCACGCCATGTCCCGCAATGGTGAGAACCCCCAATGCATAGAAGGCGAGAGGCGGCAGCCGGTAGCCGAAATTCAGGCCTGAATCAATTACTTATACGGAGGACTTGCTTGAAATATGGACGTTTTTGTAGATGGTACCCTGACCGTAGGATGGCGGGATCTCCATATCCATTCAAGAAGATTTGTCAGGATCTACGGAATGAACCAGGGGTTGGACTCGGGGTTGACAGGTCTAGGGATATTATCTGTTGACTCCCAGAGAGCTATCAGCAACTCGACTACGCCAAGTGGAGTCATCACATCAGTTTGGGGGGAAATCATCTCATCCCGCCTCGGCACTCGCATTCGTATCGAGGCGGACAGAGAGCCTGCAGGCTCAGGGAAATCGTGGTTCACCTCTTCATAAGGCTGTATATTTTCAATCGCTCCCCTCGCCCAGACCCCAGATTCAAGGTCCTCTTGGCTGCTCTATTCCATATTGTGTGCGGGGTTGCAGATCTCTCCGGGGTACTGCAGCTCCCGATTTTTGAGACCCGCGACCCCTGAGATTCCTTCTGCCAATCGCAACGCATAAATTCCGTGAATTTCGTCATGTCCCCTTGCAGCTCCTTTGATGTCAGCATGATAATGCAAATCAGTATAAGGTGGCCACGTGCTTGATCAGGGTGCTTCCAAGGTTGGTCACGGCGCTCTCTACACAGTAGACTACACTATACATGTGGTTATGATACGGAAGTATCGTCTCCAACTCTGTAGGGCCGCATTATACCTCCTAGTCATCTTACAAGGGCGGTGAGGGTTAGACAGTCCGTCTTCCTCGATTCCAGAGGTTGATTCGTCCCCTTGAAGTGTTCACGTCGCTCCCACGAGAGGACCGTACAATGCGGTTCATTGAGGCTCGGCAGGCAAGACCCGACCAACTGGATTCAGATCATCCACGGACATTGTCTCCGCGCTTTGATCAGCCCCAGTCAGGCGTACCACGGGCAAGTTGAACGGGGTCGTGAGGTTCTGGTCCAGGAGAAGCGGCTGTAAAACATGGACCGACTAGTGGTGGTTCCAGGGGTATCGAATACACCTGGGCATGGAGTATTGAACCAGAGCTCTACGAGTAGGAAATAGTATAGAGAGGCCCCTGAATATGCCGCTGCCAAGAACGGCTACTAGTAAGGCTGCCCCGACCGAGCTTCAGCCGGGACTCGTCCCCAACTCGAAATCTCATGGCCATATGCGGCGAAGCAGATGGATGCAGATGGATGCGGTAGATGAAGGTATGGACTTCCGCAAACGGAAGGCAAGTGGCGCAACGCTCGTTAGTCCAAGCCGCAGCTCCCGACGACGTGGGTCTTGGGATGTCATGCCAGACCAAATCTCGACTCCGCCCTGCCCTGACTTGCTCGTCCTACGAGGAAATGCGATCGCGGGCGATCGCCGGGATACGCACGAAGGAAGATCCTGGTCCTCTTTGTGCCGACCCTTTCTTTGTGAGATCTCGGGTATGTGCCTGTTTAGCGCCGTGTCATGGACAATGCAATCGCCCACAATGGAGAATCAGAGTAATCCAGAGGCAATCGTACTTAGAAGACTTATGTAGCAATAAAGAATGATCCACTTGACGTATTCGGTCTAAACGGCCTCGCTTAGTAACGCGCCGCAATCGTCCAGCTTTTAAGGATTTGGCAGTTGGTCCCCTTGTGTGGCGGGTCGCAGCCGCTTCTTGGACGTCACCGAACCTTTCTTCCTTTCTTCCCCCTCCTCCACCTCGACTGCACTCGACTCTCCTTCCTCTCGCTCCTACTCGACACCTCCACTCGCCTTCAGCTCCCCAGTCCATGCTTCGCCTCTGACGTGTGTCGCGGGGCCCGCATGTCTATCTGAACTCCCCGCTTGCGCAACACCCTGAGATTCGAAGAACCAGAGACTCCTCCAAAGAAAGAAGAAAGCTGCCCCTCGTCTGAAAGAGCCGCACATCTCGACTGCGGTCCGCGCCCGTCGCCATGTATGCCGTCGAGCAACCTCCGCAACCTCCGCCTCTGTCAATGGACCGCATTTCGGGTCCATCCGCTGCCTATCCCACCCCAGGTTCTGGCTCTATCCGCGCCGGTGATCACTTGTCCTCCATTACCACAGAGCATGAGGGCCGATTATGGAGCTTGGAGGTTGTCCAGCAACCCGTAAGAGCCCGAATGTGCGGATTTGGAGACAAAGTACGTGACGCGCAAACTCCGCACCAGCTGCCTGCCTCGTGGGGAAACTCGTGACACTAATGCGATTGGCTTTTATTTAGGACCGACGACCAATTACCCCGCCACCATGTATTCGTCTCATCGTTCAAGACGCGATAACAAAGAAAGAAATTGACATCAAGTAAGCTATTGACCCGGCGTCTTGGCCTAGCCCTCCTAACTGGTTTTTCAGCCATATCGATACCTCATTCTATGTCCTCACAGTCGACTTATGGAATGCCGATGGAACGAGCGAAGTAAATCTCGTCAAGCATTCCGCAACCTCTCCCTCAATCTCTACCGCCATGTCCTCGTCATATCCTCCTCCGCCTCAAAGCAACCAAGCTTCGCCTTACACGTCCTACAACCAACCTCAGTACGGTGGCAATGTTGGGTATCAAATGAACAACTACTATCAACAGCCGATGCCTTACTCCAACAATTATAATGCGCCTGGTTATCCCCCTTCTTACGCTGGCTACCCTCCTGGCACTCCAATGCCTCCAGCGATGTCGGCATCGCCGCAGGCCTCGAGTGGCCCGGGGGGCATGTTTACTCGCAATTTAATTGGCAGCTTGAGCGCTAGTGCTTTCCGCCTGACAGACCCAGCCAACAAGATCGGCGTTTGGTTCATCCTCCAGGATCTAAGCGTGCGGACGGAAGGGCATTTCCGGTAGGTGCCCCTATCCTATTCTCCAATGGTCAATCCTTCGTCAGGATCGGGGCTAACATTTCATTAGGCTGAAAATGAGCTTTGTTAATGTGGGAACCCAATCCACGGACCCTAGCGGCGCCCCCGTCATCAACCATGGGTCAGCGCCCGTCCTAGCCTCCGTCTTTAGTGAGCCTTTCCAGGTCTACTCCGCCAAGAAGTTCCCCGGTGTTATTGAGAGCACCGCCCTGAGCAAATGCTTTGCTATGCAAGGCATCAAGATCCCCATCCGAAAAGACGGAGTCAAGGGGACCAGAGGTCGTGGTGGGGACGGCGATGATGAAGACGACTACGAGTAATAGAACGTGATCCAAAACAAAAGAAGGTTGGTAAGGAAAGATGCTCGCTTTGGCTTCTGCTGTTCCACCGTGTTCTTGAAAGACTTCCTTCGGAATGGACGAAGGGGATTTAAACTTTTTTTTTTGCTTGTATCCCGTTATGTGATACTTAAAAGGGGGCGCGTTGGCTTTTCTCGGTGTTTTCGGTGGCTTCTTTCACATTCTTATGTCCTCCTTTCTCTTTGGTGATTTCCTCCTGTGTTTGTTTAGGGGAGTTACTGTGTTTCTTGCTATCGGATCGGTGCAGGTGGGCGGCGGGTGTTTGGCTTCTTTTACCCAGTTATGTTGGCCCTCGGCCGTGTTTATACCTCGGGGGGCGATCCAGACGCTCGTACATACATATTCTTTACCTGTCAATCAATATTTGAAGACTGCACCTCTCTGTAGGCGTAGCCTGTCATCATCCTTGGAGACTCAGAAGTTTAGACGGACCATCTGGGCAGGTTCACGGGTGTTTCCTGAAAAAGAAAATGTCGAGGTACCTGGGCAGCAGAGCGACGAATACTAGTAAGCATGGAGTAGTCATGTGCATTGGGATATGAAGTCTGTATAGATGAAGAATGAAGTGGATAGGCCAAGAGATCTGAACTTCTCATGGAATGCAGTGCGTCAGTAGAGGACCTCGGGATGCTCACTAATGGTGAATCTAGGTGGGCAACTTGGAATCACCGATGCACAAAATCGGCACTTTGCACAGTTTGAGACACTAGACGTTCAAATGTTCAATCCGAGAAGTCCAGTAATGACGAGGGGAATACTGCGCCATAGAGATATCGGATCTCTCGATGCCTGGAAAATGAAGATCGGACGGACCAGATATTGCCGGGTATGGTGCATGATATATGAAGGGCCCACGAGCGGAATGCACCGAGATTAAGGATCTCCACAAGTACTTGTCATATCCACAAGTCGGAAACTTGTCAGGGGTTTCTTCAGGTCCACGGGGCTTGACTAAAGATTGATCTGCTAAGTGGGCGCAGCGAGTGCTAAATATGGCTCGGCTTGAAAAATGAGTTTATCATGACCACCGAGGTAAACATTGACGAAATTCTGCGTGTTTCAGTTCAAGAAAACGTGAGTATGTTCTTATCAGCAAACCACGTGAATGGTGCATTAGCCTGTTCGTTTATGTGATCAACATTCTAGCTCGTTTCAACCGCGCGCCCGTGGATAATGAATACCCTGCGGACGAGCTGTCGACCTTTGAACTATTGTCCAACCGAGGTAGAATGTTCAACTTCAAACAAGAATTTGCCCCTTTTGGTGTAACTTGCAGATGGGCCGGACAACGCCCGATGCATGAGAGGCGATATGCTTTCTTCAGATGTGAACACTTGCAGCCCCGCAAAAGATCCCTCGTTTATCTATTCCTGGATACAAGGTCTTAGAAAAATTGAGATTCCCCACAATTTAGTGCTGCTAGCGTTAAAGATGCTCCGGCAGTGCAGTATCTACTACGGAGTATGTGACTTATCAAGTACTCTGAGCTGGCCACGGGCGCCCTATGCTCTACAGCCCCGGAGGGATATAGTCAATACCTACTGATCCCATGGAAGACCCGCTTAGTTCGCTCTGATGCAATTCCGTTGCGGACAAAGAATGAGCATGTCATGATGAGATATGGGCCTCATCAGGAGACTTTGCCACCGTGTTGCGGTTGCAGAAGATAGTTCCATCGAGTTCGTATTGAAGTGCAGTAAATAGACATGAAGACATGAGGACTGAGACAGCGAGTGCCGATCTGCAGGATTCAACAGCGGACCCGCTCGTGTTTCCTTGTTTACTCGCTCGCTTGGCATTGCGATCGTCGTGTCTCACCTCGTCGCACGGCCACACGATACTGGTAGTGAGGCTGAGCGATTCTCCCCATTCGCTGCGACCCGGTAACTCCGGGGGCACTGCGCCAGGAACGCCGTTGACGAAGTTGGTGTGGCCCTTGAGAAGTCTAAACGGTCCCTGCATGTCTCACGCGCATCCAATGGGAGTTTCTTCATGTTTAGTTCCCTCAACCGGGTCAGTCCGAAGCCGAGCACTGCTCAGTAGCTCTTGGGTCGGCTCGGTACCCTGTTGACCCAGATGTGGAGGTCTCCGATAATACCCTCGATCTTGGGTATAAAGAGACATACCACCCTCCCCCCGTAGTCAATCTATCTCTCTCAAGCCTCCCAAATTCTATATTCACCTCACATCTCTACCGTCAATATGAAGACTGCTTTTGCTGCTCTCGCTCTCCCCCTCCTGGCTGCTGCGGTTCCTGCCCCTCACGCCCCTGTCGCCCGCAGCGATGTCCCCGAGTTCAGTGTCATGGCCGCTCGCTCAGGCTCTCCTATTCACTACGCCCAGTTGAACGCTGCTGGAGGCAACTTCTACTTGGGTGGGAAGACCTCTACCTACTGCCCCTCGCAGGTGGTGTCTCCTTGCCCTGCTGGTAACCAGACCGTCTTTGCTGCTGGCGGCAATTCTTTGGTAAGTAACACTGCAGGATCTAGAAAGAATCAATGAGACTAATACTTCTTTTCAGGATGTTGAGGTTCCCGGTGGCCAGCAGACTTACGTCCTGCCCTCTGGTGCTCTTGCCTTCACCCAGGCTCACTCTGCCTCCATGCCCCCAGGCTCCTCTGTCGGTGGCTTGAAGTATGAGGCCGGCAAGCCCTGGTCCCACCTCACCTACAAGGACACCGGTCTGATGGCCTGCCCTACCGATGACAAGCGCTGGCAAGTCTATGCTGCTCAGCAGAACGCCACTGTGCCCTCCGGCAACGTGAAGGACTGCTTGGGCTTCAGCGCTATTGCTCTCCCCTACAAGGGCGAGACCCCCGCTTGGCAATACGCTTAGACGCATTGCGTTTGCTCTCTTTATAAAAAAAGCCTCACCTGCAGTCTGCAGCTTTGTACATTCCCGGCTTAGCTCTGTGTAATATCACCTGCTCCATCCTATAATAAGCAATCAAATGAATGAAATTTATTCCAAACTGGCTTTTGTCTATACCTGCGAATTGGGTATCACTTTCTACACTAGTTCCTCCAAAGCTTCACCACCTTATCTTTACCACCACTGCAGACCTTTTCGCCGTCTGGGGCCCAGTCAACAGCGAAGACTTCGTCGCGGTGTCCGGGCAAGTCCATTTTCAATTTTTGTGTTCGCACGTCCCAAATCTTAAGTGTTGTATCTTTTGAAGACGAGACCAACTGCCGGGAATCAGCAGAGAAGCAGCACTGGTAGACCGCGCCAACGTGACCACGGAAGGTAGTGATGAATCTGCTCAGAAATTAGCAAACAGAAGAAAAGGACACAAAAACATGAAGAAAACTTACTTTCCATCGCGACCATTCCACAGCTTGACATGGTTATCAAAGCCTGCCGAGGCAATGAGCGACATATCCGGTGAGAATGTCACGTAATTGACCTCCTTTTGATGACCGAGCAGCCGAGCTACTGGCTTATTAGATGAGGATGGCTCCCACAGATACATTGTGAAGTCATCACTAGCTGAGACCAATCGCTCGACAATTTTCCCATTCACAGTAGCTGCTTGCTCGAACCGCTTCTTTGCCGCCTCAACCTTGCCTGTTTCGCTATCGGGCACCTTCCGAGTGTGGTCGTGGTAGGCAGTACGCAACGCAAAGTCTGTCGAGAGGGCAAGGTGGTTCACGCGATGAGCATGCGCAGCAAGCGTCTGGATCAGGGTACCATCTTTGGGGTTCCATATCTTGATAGTCTTATCATGCGAAGCTGTGTAGATTTTTCCGGTTCCACCCCATTTTACACAGGTTACGGAGCTCTTGTGCCCAGTAAGGACATGATCGGTATGTCTGCCCACTACATCCCAGATGCGGACAGTAGAGTCTTTGGATGCGGAAGCCAGACGAGGATGGCCTGACTCTTGCAAGTGGTATGGCTCCCATGCCATATTTGTGATCCATTTGGAGTGTCCCTTGAGCGGTCCGCCCAATGCTTGTCCCTTCTTGGGGTCCCAAAGTCGGACGGAGTTGTCCATGCTTCCGGTGGCAATCATAGCACCATTTGGAGAGTAGGCCACGGCCAACACCCAGCTCGTATGTCCCTTCAGCGTATGTAATGGAGTGCCAGTGTCGCAGTCCCAGATTCGTGCGGTAGAGTCACCACTGCCTGATACCATTGTGGATGATGAAACGGGCGAGAACGCGGTGACCAGGATTGCCTCGCCGTGTCCAGCAATTGATGCGGCGCATCGAGAAACAGCCTTGACTCGGAAAACAGCTTGAGGTGTGAAGTAGAGAGAAATAGTGTCTTCGGTAGACTTCACTCCAGGCTGAAGAAGGGAGTGGTACACATCAGAGAGGATGTCAATTGACTGGCCTTCTTTCTCGGAATGGTAAGTGAAACGGTAGGGCACACGCTCGTCGTCTTCCTATAATGAAGCCCCAGTCAGTAATAGGCCTAGTTGGTGATCGCAAAAGTCCAATAAATGTGCGTACATTGCCTTTCAATGTGTTCAACAGGGTCTCGAGGTTCTTGATGTTTGCGTCGGCTACTGGCACTGAGACTGCAGGCCCAGTAGCATCGCCAGTGCTCTGGTCGACAAATTGAACTCTGACATGACCAAGGTCACTCGGGATGTTCTGAATTTCCTGTTGTTCACGGGTTTTTTCGCTCTGCGCAAGCTTCTGGCGCTTGCTCGGTGGAGGGAATTGAGTACTCATTGTGCTGTATAACGAGAATAGGGTATTCGGACGGATATAAGGGGCTCTCCTGGATCGAAAATCAAGCCTCGGCTGTTTTTGGATTTCGCACAGCGAAATAAGATCGAATTTCAGCGACGTCCCCTTCCAAACTGCAAGATTCGGGCGTTCAAGTTGAGGGGAAAATTTTTGGAAGCCGCAAAAGTCGTTATCTTATCGCTGCTTATCTTATCGCGCACTATAAAACAGCCTTCAGCGTGACAATAACAGAAAAGAAAAAAAAAGTTAGAATTTGCTATGAGAAATCAAATTTAATTCTGATTAGAAGGGCATGTAGAGAGTAGCCAAATCGGTGATGCTGCTGTGGTCCCTTCTGAGTGGGCGCTACAACACCATCAAGCCTGCTGTCAGTGACCATGTGGGCTTCGTCTGTCTCTCTCACCACCATCCTCCTTCTGACCGACCTTGCAAGCCTCCATCATGTCTTCCCTTCGAGAATCTTCGGTGGACTCTTTTCTTCCTCTGCGTTCGAAAACTACCAGCAGGAGACACACAGTCACCAAGCCTACGACAACGGCCACCAGTGTCGCGTCGCAAGATATCGTCTGCGCTCTCAGTGAATCTCGAGGAGTCTCATCAACATTGGGCCTTGCGTTCATTAATCTGGCCACCGCAGAAGCTGTCTTGTGTCAGATCTGTGACAGCCCAACCTACGTAAAGACAATCACCAAGATCGGTGTTTTTGAGCCCAGCGAGATCCTTTTCATGAGCACTGCCGCCGAATCCAAACTTCGCTACATCGTGCAAGAGAATCTCCCCGATCCTGTTTTCACATTTCTCGATCGAAGATATTGGTCTGACAAGGGTGGCCAAGAGTATCTGGACCGATTGGCGTTTCCTGATGAGACAGACTCTCTGAAGACCACGCTGGGAGGAAATTACTTTGCCGCGTGCTGCTTCGCTGCTGTTTGTACTAATGTTCCCACTGAGAGATAATACCGTGCTGACCTGATGAAAGGCTCTCAAGTATGTCGAATCCGAACTGCAGCGAGTGTTCGCTTCTCATTCCCTGCGCATCAAATTCGAGCCATCACAAGGCTCGATGACTGTGGATCTACAGACAATTGCCTCCCTTGAGCTCATCCAGAATCTCCATAATTCAAAATCGCGGGATAGCCTGTACGGACTGTTGAATCAAACCTTGACCCCGATGGGAGCCAGGCTTCTGCGAGCAACAATCCTTCAGCCCTCTATCGAAAGAGCGAAGCTTACCGCCAGATATAATGCTGTCGAGGATTTGTCCACCAAGGAGGATATGTTTGTGTCTGTTCGCCAGGTATTGAAAGGCTTTGTGGATGCCGATAAGGTCTTGACTTCGGTAAGAGACTGCCGACCAAGAAACGAGCTGAGGATGATGTAGCTGACTGCATAGATCATTCTCGTTCCCACCAACCAGACTGTCCAATACGTGGAGCAATCGGTTAATAATGTCATCATGCTTAAAACCTACGTGTCTGCGATCAAAAAGATCCATCAAGCACTGGGAGCTGCTCAAAGCGACCTTCTTGTAACAATTCGAGAGGTATGTATAATGCTTCTGGAAGCAAAATTCTCTGACGATCGATAGTTGTGCGCTCCTATGGGCCACCAGGCACTCGAGCAGATGATAAACGACACGCTCAATGAGCATGTGACCTATCAAAGCAAACCACTGGATCTTCGAAATCAGAGAATATATTGTGTCAAGGTAAGAGTATTATCGCCTTGATAGATCACCTGGCATCTGACTATTCATTTTAATTAGGCTGGTACCAATAGCCTGCTGGATGTGGCTAGACAGACCTACAAGGAGGCTAACGCCGATGCGACAGAGTTGGTCGCAAAATTAGGAGGTATCACAGAAATGACCAATATTACAAGTACGCGGCACTGACAGATATCAGAGAGCCACGATATATCGTTGGACTTGAAGTATGATTCTGCGCGACAGTACTACATCTGTATACCGGCAGACGAACCGGGCCCGTTGCCCGAGGTTTTTATTAACATATATCGCAAGCGAAACAGAATCGAATGCTCAACTCTAGATCTTGTCAAACTGAACCAGAGGATATTAGATGCGCACAATGAAGTCATCAGCCTGAGCGATCAAACAATTCAAGATGTTCTCCATGATATATGCGCCGAGGCGTCGGTGCTGTTCCGAATAAGTGAGGCTATAGCCATGCTAGACATGCTAGCAGCTTTCGCACAACTCGCAACTTGCCATGATTATATTCGACCCGAGCTGACCAATGCAATGGCCATTAAAGCAGGTCGTCATCCCATTCGCGAACTCATTCATACAAGCAGATTTATACCTAATGATGCGTATGCGAGTTCGCAGTCTCGCTTTCAAATAATCACAGGATGCAATATGAGCGGAAAGTCGACCTATATTCGATCTCTGGCACTTATGACTGTCATGGCTCAAGTTGGATGCTTTGTCCCAGCCCAGTATGCGTCATTCCCGATATCGCATCAGCTCTTTGCTCGTGTCGCTACGACAGATGACTTGGACTCTACCATTTCAACTTTTGCCGCAGAGATGCGCGAAATGGCGTTCATTCTCAGGCACATACAGCCTCAAGGAATGGTCCTGGTTGATGAGCTTGGGCGTGGAACAAGCACAACGGACGGTCTTGCTATTGCCATAGCAATATCGGAGGCCCTTGTGGCTAGTAATGCGCTTGTATTCTTCGCGACGCATTTTCATGACTTGGCACGAATACTTTCTGAACGCAGCGGTGTCATAAATCTCCATCTTTCTGCGCAGATCGCCTCTGATGCTTCAAAGATGACGATGCTCTATCGTATCGCAGAGGGCCCGCTTCCAGATCGTCGATATGGACTTGCACTCGCGAAACTAGTGGACCTACCATCTAATGTTCTTAGTACCGCCTCCGCAGTCTCGTACGAATTGGACCGTATAGCTGAAACCCGTGACAATCCATCGAGGGCCGTAGCAATTAGTCGCAAGCGAAAATTACTTCTTTCACTGCAGGAGAAACTTCTCGGTGCACGCGAGAGTACTATGGCCAACGAACCGCTTTGCATTTGGTTAAAGAAGCTCCAAGATGATTTTGCAATACAGATGAGCGCCATTGATCACGATCTTCCTGCGACGAGCGGACCTAGTTCGCCATCTGCGCACGAGGCCAATTCTAATGAGAACTTCCTGGCTTCCGTCAATACAAGCCATGACGATGAACCTCACCCACATCATGGCAGCGATGGATCGAGCTAGGTTGGTATTTTCACCTAGTGATGTGGGCATCAGACTCATTCTCAAGCAATTTTCTCGAGTATCAGTTAAGGAAGCTTCTACCGATATTTTACTGACCCAATTGCCCGAGTGCCAGAGAAGGAAGGAAGAAAGACATGTATTAGAAAGCATGCTTGGCTCGCCATAGTTATACTCATTGCATATAGTATTGTGTATTATTTTTTGAAACTGTCCAGCTCGGCCTTATAGTCTTTCAGTCATTTGAAGTCTATCAATGCTTTATGAAAGAAATTTCACACATGTACTAGGGTATCAAACAATCAACCGAAGTGGAAAAGAGTCTGTTTTCCCTTTTTCTTTTTACCCTTTTTACCATCGGCACTAGGATCATCATCGAAGTCAGCGGGTTCAGCCGGAGAAGCAACGCCAGATGACGAGTTTGATCCCCATGCATTCGCTGCTGGAGACTTTTTGTCGTCCCATCGAACATATCCTCGGGTCTTACCCGCCATAAGGACATTGGGCTTAGCAGCTGCCGGTAGAGCTGGGAATGCATCGGCGGAACTGCTAGCTTGGGTTCGTGAAGGTGCAGAGGGAGCAGGAGCGGGACGACTGGATGGGGCTGTAAATGATGGACGAACAAGAGGCGGCGGAGCAGAAGCAGCCCATGGAGTAGAAGATGCTTGGGTGCGTCGGCTGGATGGTCCGGGTGCCGATAAAGGAGGGAATGGGTTTGAAGACGATGGGCCGTTTCTGCCTACTGCAGATCGAGATGACTGGGCTGTAGAGGACTTTAGCCGGAGCACGCGACTACCACCGTTATTTGAGGTGTTCGGTGACAGGCCGGGTAGTATCCCTCCGGGGCCTGGTAAGGCGGGATAGTCCTCGTTGATCGCTCGCCAGTCGTTCCAAGCCCGTAACAGACCAGTCCGTTTGGGCTCATCCTCGTAAATCTCAGAAAGCTCCTTGATGAGCTTCCCCATCTCAGAACTAGCGGTATCAAACAAGGAAAAGAAAGCATCGATGAGTTCAACAGCCGTGATTGCAGAGTTTCGGTAGCTGGAAACTCTGGAGCGGAATTCGGACAGTTTCGTGGCATCATTGCGGAGGAGATTTGAAGCACGCTCAACCACAGCTGTATGGCGTAAACGTCGTGCCTGGTCTTGAGGACTAAGCGACTCCGAGTCCCCTGTGAGACTGAGGTTCTGTAATTCTGCTGCTGGTCTTGATTGTGTTCTTGACGTTGACTGCACTGGGGTAGCGCCAGCGGAGCGGTCGGGGGCCTGGACTGTCTGAGTGTCGTTCCTGGTGAGCTGACCACCGAAACTGCGCGTCGAAACAGACTGAGCACTTTGGATAGCCATCTGTCGCTGATAGGCAACTTCGGCTCGGCTCATTGGCTGTGCACTTGAGCTTGGCAGTGGTTCTGCATTGGGATCTCGCCCTCGGCCAGCCCCACGACGCTGCCGTTGCTGTGGCTGATAAGGACTGCGAATGTTGTCGAACTCTCGCAGGTTAACCATCCGTGCATCCCGGCGCGAATCCTTCGTCACTCCATTTGGATGCGTTTCGAGCTGATGTGCTTTTAAATCCATTTCCGACTCAAATACAGTGAATTTCTTTTCAAGACACTCTTGATCTAGACATAAGAAATGGTCTTTCTGGAAATGGTGTTCCAAGGCGTTGTAATCAATATAATATTGTTGTTGGCGGTTTGAGTTACGGCGATCGCAGATATGACAGCGTTCATGGCGATCACGACAATGCGCATAAAGTTCGTCATCACCGTAGAATCGTTGCTTGCAGAAGCCACATTCTGGATGCCCTTTGAAGCCACTTTGATTGACCGTGCCGGGTTGGTCATCTCCATGTTTTTCGTGCTTGCGGAGTTCAGCTGTTGTAAATAAGGTATGCTCGTGTGTAAACACTTTCTTGTTCCGAGTGCAGAGGTCACTGTGGCGGAGGTGTATATTAATTTTCCATCTTCAAATACGCAGAATATATGCAAATGTGCAACACATACCACATCACCTTGCCATGCTTGGTCTTAACATGGCGGTGCAAGTCTGGCCAACCCAGACATGCGGCATCGCAGTCTTCATCGGGACAGTTGTATCGCAACAGCAAGACTGTGTCTTCGAAAATCTCATCTTTCTCATACTGGATGCCTAGGTTGTCGTCGGTCCG
Organism: Tympanopsis confertula; assembly: GCA_026745395.1. Classification (NCBI taxonomy): domain Eukaryota; kingdom Fungi; phylum Ascomycota; class Sordariomycetes; order Coronophorales; family Scortechiniaceae; genus Tympanopsis; species Tympanopsis confertula. The sequence goes on along the minus strand of JAOYNU010110550.1, from coordinate 5,352 downwards.
GGCAAAATCCTTCTTTTCAAACTCTTCGAACTTTCGGACAGGGTCATCGGTGAATATGACGAAGCTGGCTTCGGTCTAAGAACCATATGATTAGCACTGTAGGTGAGGACCACTGGGGCAATTTGTGGGACTGAAAGTTGCTGGGTCGGGGAAAACTCACTCGACAATGTGCGCAGCCTTTATTCTTATAAAGTGCACGCAGCCGCAGCGCACAGATATGGCAAGTCCTGTGATTGCATGGTGAAACAGAAGTATGCTCGACTGCGGAAGCACAGATGAAGCAAACTTCCCCATCGTCGGCATCGTCGGTAGCAGCGACCACGGGCTTTGAGGCGACAGCACCAGGCGCATCTTGTGAATCTTTGTTTCCTGCAGCCACGCGTGCGCCATCAGTGTTCCGGGACTTCTCGTTTCCACCAGAGCCACGGTTTCGCCCGCTCTGGCCACGAGTCTTCGAGCCTCTACCTGTAGAGCCTCCGGCTTGGTTCGAGGGGGGAGCCCCTCCGCGGCCCCGACGGCGACCTCCACGACCCCGGCCTGAGGAATCTGGGGTAGTTGACGAGATTTCGGCCATCGTGGGTACGGCAATAGTCGACAGTAGCGCACAAAAGACGGTCAATGGCAGGCGGCCTTCAGCTGGGGGAGCTCCGATCGAGGGTGGGGGAAGGTAAAAAAAGTTGGCCATCGCCGCTGACTGATCCATACCGCAGCCTGAGCCCACATCTCCGTTCATACGCCTCGCGCTCTCCTACATCGCAACAAGAGCAGCAAAGTAGCGATTCTTGCTTATTAGCCATTCGTACGCGACAAAAAGGTGTACACGATACTCCTATAGCATATCATAATACACCGAAAAGGTTATGCTCAGAGCAGTAATTTCATAATGTGATTGTAGGCTATTCGATGCGATACTCAAGAGCTGTACTCGGTGAGAAACTCCCGCTAGAGAGCATGAAGTGATAATTTCTTGTGACCAAAAGGACAAAGTACCGGAATGAAACAGTGCCTCGACGGGCTGGAAAGAACAAAAGAATCAAGATTTGAGCAGTCACGCCAGCATCCCCATGCATCGCAGGTAAAACGTCAGATCAAAAGGACGATAATCGTAAAGGCAGATGGAAAAGACGGCCTATCAAAGCTTTATAGCTGTTGGTAGGCCAAAGACCGAAGACTATTCATCAGGATTATACAAGTTCTGATTAAGAATCTTGGTCATAGTAAACATGTGCACACGTTCCTGCTTGAACACAGCGCGCATTGCATCATCACAGCGGATTTGGCGCCGATCACTAGGATCTTGGAGTTCGTTTTCTCGGATGTATTGCCAGACCTTTTTGACCGTCTGGGGCCGTGAAAGCTATACATACAAGGTTAGGAACATGGCCAGGGAGTGGAATGGAAGCTCGACGTACCGTTACCTCGCCTCCGAGAAGAGCAGATAAGGACGGCGAGAGGTTAAGGGGTTTCTGCGATGCATTAGACAACTTGAATGGGCTTTTTCCTTTCTCCATCGTTGCTTACATGGAAGCCGCCCGTTCGATTGACTTCCTTCTTCGTATCCGAGCCTGACTCTATGTCCGAGTCGTCCTCGGCCTTCACTCTCTTGGAAGTTTTTGCCTTGCTTTTCTTCTTAGATGGAGCTGATCGGCGGGAGTTGCCACCTCTCGTAGGCCTGGCACGCAGGTTTTCTTCGGCTTGCAGCTTGGCTGCGAATGCAGCGTCGCCGTCGACTTCCGCATCGGGCTTGCGCTTCTTCGGTGGAGGCGATGTGACATCCGGCTCTGATGCACCATCGCTATCTGCGTCGCGCTTCACCGGCGAAGACGACGCGGGAGGGGATGGGGCAGCCGATACCGAGTCAGCGTCGTCGTGACCATTGCTTGCCGGCTCGTCGGGTTCGGCTCCAACCCCATTTTTGGCAGCAAAAAGGTCGAACCGGCTGATCATTAGGGCCTTGATTTCGGACTAAAGCAAACAAAGTATCAGCGACTTCTGTTGAGCCTAAGCCAGTTCACCAGCTCCAATTGGGTGTACTGACCTTCTGAGGAGTGAGGTCATGGCCGACGGCGTCCTGCAGACCTTTCCGAATGCTTTTTGTCGAGATCGTGTTGAGGTCGCTCTTCGCCAGGATCGAGTCAATGATCTCGGTATACCGGTCGCGTGTATCGGGAGACACTATTGCTGCAAGTCAGAAATCAAGGTGCGTTTGACAGGCCCCAAGCCGGTAGCTGGTGAGGCCGGGTTCTCGCCGAGGTCCACCTACGCGACATGCTTGCGAAGGGACGCTGCTGGGGAGCAGGACGGTATGCGATGTAATAATGGAGGTACGTCTAAGATTCGAAGCTCCCGATCAAGTCGATCGGAGGTTCCTGATTGCGCAACGGAGGAAGAGGTACTTGGGAAACGGCGAGGTGGGTATAGTCGCACTGGCGCTTAATGGCGGCGGTGGGGGAAGAGACGGGACGGAAGATCTCGAAAGGGCGCGATCAGAGCAGCCGCAGCGCTAGAGCCAAGGAAGCAACTGCGCACAAGCTTTGGGGAAGCTCGACAGGCGGGAAAAAGGCGAAGATCAAAAGGAAAGAGAGGGGGAGTTTATGGTTATCGGCGTTGGTCCATGCGGGATATACTTGCAGGGGACAAGCTCATGCAGGTGTTCCTTTGAGCTGGCAGCTGACTAACACGGTCGTTGGTCTTCAATGTCTTGCAATTATTGTTAGGACAAAAGGCCTGCTCAGGTATAGCTGCGATGCTATGCAGTAGTTGAATGATCTCTGCAGCTCTGGGTCTCGTATCAAGGGAGGCTCTGAGTTCGGGAGGATCCTGGATACCGCTGCCAAATGTACTTACTATAGCGTAGAAGCTCAGAATACAGATCATAGAGCGTCCATGAACTAGACTATGGAGTAGAATCTTAACTACAGTGTACAAGGAAGGTCAAGAAGGGTACTTCTACCTCCGAGGAGGCTACGATTGCAGCCTCAGGCACAAGGGATATCACATGACCAGCGGCTGAGTCAGCTCGCACAAAGAGAATCCGCCAAGCGGCGAGATTTGTGTGGGTTTGCGTTGCCAGCCGAAAATCTATCTTCAAGTATCCCCAGCTGCACATCATTCTCTAGCTGCCTGGCCGACGCCTTCCACCCATCATGGCGCCCAGTTTCGATACCCTGACCGAGCAAGATCTCCACGAGGAAGAGGAGGAGGAGATCGACTTCTCCGGTGCGTGCACAAACTTATCACCAGCGCGTGCCCCTCTTCACCGATCGCTAACTTTATGCCCCAACAGACTTGAAGGAACAATATGAAGTGAAGGTGGAGGAAGGTTTGGATACCTTCGTTGTTATCGATGGACTGCCCGTGGTCCCCGAAGATTCACGCCAAAAGCTGGTCAAGTTCTTGTTGAGGAAATTGAACACCGTCGGCCACACCTCCGAAGATGCGGTCTTCATGCCCTTGAACGACAAGGGCATGTCTGAAGGGTGAGTCTTGATATTGGATAGTGCTCTGCATTTGCGCAAAGTTGGAATAGTGACTAAGACAATTTTTTTTTCTATGCAGATATGCCTTCGTCGAATACGAGACTCCCGAACAAGCAATCGCCGCCGTCAAGCAGCTGCACGGCGTCCCCTTAGACAAAAAGCACATTCTCTCAGTGAACAAGTTGATGGATATTGAGCGTTATGGTCGTGAGGGCCGTGTCGAGGAGGAATATGCTGCTCCAGAGCTTGAGCCTTTCAAGGAGAAGGAGCATTTGCGATCATGGATGGGAGATGCCAACGCTCGCGACCAATTCGCCCTGTACCGAAACGAGAAGGTGGGCGTCTTCTGGAACAACAAGGGCAACCCGCCCGAGAATGTCGTCGATCGCCAAGGGTGGACACAGCTTTTCGTTCAATGGTCCCCCAAGGGTACCTTCCTCGCCTCCGTCCATCCTCAGGGTGTCCAACTTTGGGGTGGAGCTTCTTTCTCCAAGCAGAAGCAATTCCCTCATCCTTTCGTTAACCTTATCGAATTCTCCCCACTAGAGGGCTACTTGACTACCTGGTCCGCTCGCCCAATCCAAGTCGAGGAGGGCCAACCCATCTTGACCTACGAGGAAGATGGAAAGAACATCATCGTTTGGGACATTGAGTCTGGAAAGCCCCTTCGTTCATTCGTCTCGCACGATCTGGCTGCTGGCCCTGCCGACGAGGGTGAGGTCCAGCCCAAGAAGAAGGTTCAGTGGCCCGCTTTCAAGTGGTCTGCTGATGAGAAGTACGTTGCTCGCATGCTCCAAGGCCAGTCCATCTCCATCTACGAACTTCCAAACATGAACTTGCTGGGCAAGACATCGGTCAAGGTCGAGGGTGTCAGCGATTTCGAGTGGTCTCCTGCCACAGTCACCCGTGAGGGTATCAAGCAGTATGAGCAGCTGCTCTGCTTTTGGACTCCCGAAATCGGCAGCAACCCAGCTCGTGTCGCCATGATGAGCGTGCCCTCTAAGGAGATCATCCGTACCCGTAACCTTTTCAATGTCTCCGACGTCAAACTGCACTGGCAATCACAGGGTGCCTATGTTTGTGTTAAGGTGGACCGTCACTCCAAGTCTAAGAAGTCATTGGCTACCAACCTGGAGATTTTCCGTGTACGCGAAAAGGGTGTCCCCGTCGAAGTTGTTGACAGTCTCAAGGACACAGTCATTAACTTTGCCTGGGAACCTAACGGATCCCGTTTCGTCCTCATCACCAACGGCGAGAACCCCACCGGTGCTGCTGTGCCCCCCAAGACTTCCGTATCTTTCTTTGCTTCCGAGAAGAAGGGCATCAATGCCGGAAACTTCAAGCTTGTCCGAACAATTGAGAAGAAGACTAGCAACGGTATCTACTGGTCTCCCAAGGGTCGGTTTGTTGTCGTCGCCACTGTTCACTCCCAATCCAACTTCGACCTTGACTTCTGGGACATGGACTTCGAGGGCGAGAAGGTTGAGGCTGAGAAGGATCTTGCTGCCAATCTGCAGCTGATGAAGACCAATGAGCACTACGGTGTCACAGACATTGAGTGGGATCCTACAGGACGCTACGTGGTTAGCAGTGCTAGTGTCTGGACACACTCGGTAAGGCCTAATCCCTTTATATTCAATTTTCTACATGAAAGCACAAACTAATACCTTTTAGATGGAGAACGGCTGGAACTTGCACACTTTTGCCGGACAAACATTGTCGGACAACCCTACTGAAAAATTCAAGCAGTTCCTCTGGCGGCCACGACCTGCTACCTTCTTGAGCAAGGAGGAGCAGAAGCAGGTGCGCAAGAACCTGCGTGAGTACTCTAAGGAATTTGACGAGGAGGACAAGTATGCTGTGGACATTGCCA